>JARBWI010000042.1:252500-280875 GCA_037576405.1 Campoplex capitator | reverse complement strand
AACACATTCAGGATTTTGACGTATCTGTATACGCGTACTGACCGCTACAGACAAAGGCTCCGTGTCCTGCATGATCACCAATCCTCGGTGAGAGAATTCTCGTTCCAACCAATGAGCGTTGAGAAAACTCCTCGGCCAATTATGTTGGAGCTACGAACTAGCTTGCGTGATGTACTTTCATCGCGCTGATCGAAGGGATCGACGATGACAGCTAGACAATATGGCTGCGCCCGGGTTGTTGTGCGTGTGTTTTCGCCGCGGTTTCAATTTTACGATAATTGTAAAATTACAGTTATTTGTGTGTTCTCGATGCTTCGTGTGCGTTCGTTCGCAACCAGTGAATCAGTGTGTGAAGTGTGATATCAATTTAAAGTGTGTGAAAATAATTATAAACGTTTTATTATTCGAGTTAATGATTTCGATGTGAAAAGTCGACGGTATGTGAACGAAACTCTTCAGGTTTCCTTTCAGTTAATTAATAATATTAATTCCTTACAACTCTTCACACCGAAGGGCGATCAATATTGCACGCATTTCCGTCGCGTACAAACGAAGTAAAATATAACCTGCAATGTATGTGTGATATATATCGTTCGGTAATATTTTATAAAAGTTTGATCGGAGTTTCAAAAACAGTGCGGGATCTCTGCGAGTTTAAAATTATTTCGAAGCTCAGTGTATGAAATATGTGTTAAGCATTTAATTTATTCGTCTTCAATTCGTCGTTTGAAATTATCGAAATAGAAATGTGTGCTAAAACCTAATTATACATCTGTCGAAAATATTTTTAAAGTGTTTTGATTACCTATATATAGCTGCGAGAAATGTATAGGTTCGTTAACCTATGATTTTGAATCAGAAATTTCATTTGAAGAACATGGAATTATTGTATACATTTTGATGAATTCAAATAAAAAAAACGAAATAAATGTGTGCTCATTAATTGTCGTGTCATCATTGTCTGATAATTAAGTTGTCATATTTTTCTACATATGTTCATCAATCCAAATAAACCATCGAAAACTTGGATCAAATAAATGCGTGCTAATTGAGATTATTATGTTATCATTATTTCAATGACTTGCCATATTTTTCTTTATTCAGTTCGGTCGTGCCCTTTAGTCTATTTTTTTCCTCATGGGCATGCAGTCTATCAGTACCAAGTTTCATCAATTGATTGAAAAATATGTGCGCTGCACATTTCTACTTCTTCACTTTCATTGCGGCAACATGAATTGAAAGATTCAAAACAAAAAGTCTTCAGCGATGCTCATTAATAGATGGTATAAAAATGTCTCATTACTTGTGATGTAATGGATACATCCAGAATTTATCCTAGAATCTTAAGTTATTCACTTCCTGCTTCTTTTATTGGACATGAATTCAAAAAGTTATTTTAAAAAGACTAACGATGCTTTTTTTCTAATGGGTATAAAAATTTGTGTCGCTAAGATGCAGCGGTCACCTACAAAGTTTGACAACTTTATAAAGTGACGTGTACGTTGAGTATTTCCATGTGTTGTGTGTGAATGTGGCAATTGAAATATTCATTACAAATAGCCTTCGGTTGATTATTTTTCAATGCAATCAAAATTTTTGTCTGGGAATGGCCATGAAAACATGTAAAATTTCTCAATTTTGTTAGACCCGATGTGCGATATGTTCTTTCATTCCTTTTATTCCTATGTATCATAATAAACTTGAAAAAGTAGTTTCAGGAAGTCGTCGGGTGCTGTTTTTCTGATAGTATCAAAATTTGTGTCATCGGTATACAGCGGTACCTGCAAACTGTGGAACTTCTGCGAAGCGGCATGGGTACCAAGTATTTCCACTCTTCAGCTCCGACTGTGGCATATGAATTGAAAAACTTGTTACAAAAGTCTTCAGCGGCTGGTTTCTGAATAGCTACGATCGCAATTGCTGTCTTTGAAACCCGATCGATGCATGGAAAAGTTTTGAATTCTGTCAGACTTAAAGTTCGCTGTGCTTATTTTGCTTTCTCTCTTTAGTTCTAGCATTATGAATTTCAAAAGACGTTTCAAATAGATTTTCGCTGCTTTTATTCCATTATTAGTAAAATCCATTTACTCGTATTTCAACTTATCAGATTTGATTGTGGTAATAAGAGATTGAAAGATTATTATGAAAAGTCATCGGAGGCACATTTTTGAATAGAATGAAAATTTCGGGCTTTAGAACGCAATCAATATATCCAAAAATTTTCAAGTTTTTTGGACCAAAGTACGTTCGGTTTTTTCACTTTCCTGCTCAAGTTTTGGCAAAATGAATCAAAAAAAGTTTGTTTCATTCAGAAAATCTGCAGGTTCTATTTGTTTGATAGTTTCGAAATATCTATTATTGAAATGCAGTGGATGCCTAGAAAATTTATAAATTTTGTGAAGCGAGATGTGTGCTGAGTATTTTCGAAATTGGGCCCGTATTTACGATAATAAATTGAAACATTTTTATTCAATGAGATACCTTCTGTAGTCTTTGTTGGTCCGAAAGCATTGAAACTTGCGTGAAGCTAATGCAACGGACAAGACTATCTTCATTATATTCTCTTAATAACTTATTCCAATGTCTTGGACAGGATCTTAGTTTTAATTTTTCTGCTTCGTTCAAAATATTGTTTCGAAACACTCGTAACGTACTGTTTGAACTTTCTTGAATTCCACGAAAATAACTATCAATTCTTATTCTCATGGTATTGACTTTTTCAATATTATATATTATATAAAAAATGCCTAGCTTTTTTCACAATATAATCTATGTGCTTTCTCTAAAATTATGTAGAACGGATTTTTTGATTTTCCAATCATTGAAAGAGCGACATTTCAGAATAGTGTTTCTTTTGTCTATTGCATGAAAATATGAAAAAAATCTCTGGTCAACTTGCACCGGAATTTAATTTGGTCAATTGTAAATTAACTAGAGACTACTAAACGATTTGATTGCCGTACTGATAACCACTTGACATATTATTAACTAGAATATGAGGAAATTCCAGTTATCTGGCCAAGTTAACAAACATGCGTGCAAGTAGGTAGGTAATATCGGTCTCTCGATCATGGCTTTTGCCTTTTTTCGTAATGATTGTCTGTCGATAGTTTGTGAATGTTAGATCAATTAAAACATTTGTCATTACTTTTTAGCAAACAAACGAAACAAAAGATGGCGTTGAGTTAGCCGCAACTTTTTAAATATTAGTTCAATTTGATTTTTGCAAACGCCAATCGATTGGCAATCATTCGTTTGAAACAAACAATATTGTTAGAACGTTTGTTTGATCATTATTTTTCCAAAAAAATCAATAGTCTCCACGTTTGATTTTCCCAGCGCGGAGCAATAGGTGGATTTATCGAAAAAACACCCCTCGGGTTTGGTTACATGTAGTATTTGAATAGTATATATACGATTATATGGCGGGCCGGAGGATATGAGGGGAAAGAAACCCCCTGTATTTGATTAGTATATACTAAACGGTATGTAACCAAACCCGAGGGGGTTTTTCTTAATTTAAAGAAAATTATCGAACAAATGTTTTGAGTGATCAAACATTTACAAGCTATCGTCAAAAATCATAATAAATTTAAAGAAAGGCAAAAGTCAAGATGGAGAGGTCAATTTTATATAGCACTCCCAGCACTTCTAGAAATAATGATCTGATTATCAGTAATGTTCCCAGGATCAACTAAAGCTAGATCGAGTATCATTCATCAATGTGATTATAATAAGAAAAAATATATTTTCGAGGAAATTACCATCGGTCGATAACAAGTGGTCAGTACATGATGGGACGCGGCAGGATTTCCCCGTTTTCACGCTATCATGTATTTCCTCTTGTATTTGGTTAATTGGTTTTTCGTTTACTGCACTTTACTTTAACTTTACAACGTCATTTTTTACTTTCATGTGATGTTTCTTTTTACTTCACTTTTGCTATACTTTACGAAATACTTGATTTTACATTCTACGTTGAGTTTGTTTAATAATGTTGTAAAAAAAACCATTGCCAAAATGACTTTTATCGTGACAACGATGATACATTATTATAGGCTCAGTAACAAATACGTTTCTATGTAATCAGTTCCTCAAAAAAGACAATCTTATTCTTGAGCTTTGAAATGCGATCTTCTGCCAATCCCGTCAAATCCGAAATCCTCAAATTGTTACTTTTAATTTCACGAGAAATGGAGTCTTTAAAAATCTGTGTATCTGTGATCGTACGATGTGACCTCGTTTTATGTCTTACGCCGAAAAGTTAAAAAATTTCCCGTTCAATCGACCAATCAGAGCGTTTTTATCGCTTGCCTTGGAGTTAACATATGTTTAATCAGTATGGTAGCAAAATTAATTACCTAACAAGCAACGCAAAGCGATTTCCTATAGAATAACGGTCGGTGGAATAAAATTAGTTGAAGAAAAAACATTCGACCTACTGGGTTTATTCCATCAGCTGACTGAACATTGAATTTTTTCAAATGTTATTGAATGATTAATTAGATGATGGTAAAACTTATTACCAACCAAGCACCACCAAGCGATTTTCTATTGAATAACGGTCAGCGAAATAAAATTAGTTGAAAAAAAATATTTGGCTGACTGGGTTTATTCTATCAGCTGACTGAATGTTGAATTTGAAAAAAAAAAAATATTTCATGACTAGTGATAACAAAAGTTGTAACTTGTCGATTTATAACCACCAAGCAACTCTACATTGATAAAACATGTCATCGAAGTCATGTTACATAAAATTAACTTTGGCTGGTTAACTTTATGATAGAGCTATTAATTAATCATTTATTAATAATGACAAATTACTAATCATTTTAATAACGCTACCATTAACCACCACATGACAACCTAGCGAGCCTATTTGATAAAAAGTCAAGAATCCAAAGTTGCCTGGTCAATTTTACGGAATTCTGATTACTTTTAAGAAAATTTTGAGAAAAGAAGCTTGAAATAAATGTATCGGGCCGGCGCACCACGTGCTTCGATTTTTCATAAAGATAACACGAAAAAAAAACTATGTTATTATTAGATGTTGTTTCGAATCGTCCGAAAAAAAAATATTTTCACAGATAT
The DNA here is from genome assembly GCA_037576405.1 of Campoplex capitator. Lineage (NCBI taxonomy): Eukaryota > Metazoa > Arthropoda > Insecta > Hymenoptera > Ichneumonidae > Campoplex > Campoplex capitator. Next base: position 275,784 of record JARBWI010000042.1, on the reverse strand, counting down.
GCCGCGTATTTTTGTAGAAAATAAAATTCCCCACAAAAAAAGTTCGAAAATTATCTTTTGGCATAATATGAATAAAAGTGCCAGTGGAGCTCGGAAAAAAAAGATTTTTCGATACATCCTAATTTTTAAACGGTTATAACTAATAAACGGTTGATCTGAACTATTTCGCTCCAGAAACTTTTTTCTTGTAGGGATTGTTATTATCTACAAAAATACATCAGCGGAACATCTGTGAAAATTTCTTTTTGCGCGATGTAAACCAATATCTAACGGAGTTTTTTTTTTTAAATGTCATTCTTATGGACAATCGAAGCACGCAGTGCGCCGGCGCGAAAAAATTATTCCAAGTTTTCCTTTTGGCTAACTACATCTTTTGGCATAATATGGAAAAATTTGTTTGTGAAATTCGAAAAAGAAAAGATTTTTTCGATACATCTTAGGAATCTAAAAAAAACATTTACAAGTTAGGTTATCTAGACGATAACCGACGAATAATTGGTCCCTTACAAGGATTAATAGTTAAAAAATGAATGAAAAAGGTCGCCATCTAAGTTACATGCAGCATGAAAAATTTATGATATCAATACTAGCCCAAGTATTTGTTGATAATTCAGAAAATTTATTTCTACGGAACAAAACAGGAATTAAAAGATTAAAAACTTAGCCGTATCAAGATGAGCAAAAAACCTCTTATGATTGCTGTCTTAGGAGAATTATATTTCTGAAAAATTAATAAAAAGGTTACCATCCCAGTTGCTTGCAGCTGTAACAATTATGATATCAATACGAGGACAAGTATTTATTGGTGATTGAGAAGATATCAACATCGACGTATACTAAAAATACTTAACAAAATTATTAACTTTTAATATTAAAATTGCAATTCAAATGGAAATCAAATTAAAGGTGAAGTCATGCGTTACTTTTAAGCAGCAGAAACTTGTAAGAAAATCTATTCTTCTCCGAATTTCAGAATACCCTGGTATCATACACGACATTCGACGTCGATTCAATCGGAATTAATTATGTTTTAATACGTTTCAGGAGTATTTGTCTGGCTCATCTCTTTTTGTTCGAATCGCTAATTCAATTAAAAATCTAGGGTCTCTGTCAAAACTCAAATATCACAAGTATGTACATTGAGCAAATTGAAAAGTAAAAGTTACCGTTACCATATAGAAACAGTGGATGACCTTGAATGGTTGCGAAATTCTATAGAGCATAGTGTACATTTATATAAAACGAAATAGATTTCCTTGTAATAGAGATGGGATTGTATTTTTATTTCATCCAAATATAAAGTGGGCAAGGTAAAATTTACCGAACATTCAAGGTCGTCTCTAGTTTCTATTACGGTAATGGTAATTTTTACCTTTTAATCCCCTCTTTGTACGTTTTCATTGTTGATGACGGCTTCAATTGCCCTTTTCTCAACATTATCTTCATCGCTAGCCCTGAAGGACTCGACATAAAATGAACCAACCAAGATGGCTTTGTATGAAGCTTGGATGATGTGAAAACTTTGGATTCAACTTTAATGCTCTATCCATGGCGTACATTGATCTTTTAAACATTTACCAGTGGTAATTTGAATATTTTACTAATAAATAGTAGCTTTCGATGGTGTGATATATTTTATTACTGACAATACAAGTTTTCAATATAGAATGTTAACGTTAGACATGTTTGTACTATCAGCATAGAATTTTTTTAAATGTACTAACAAAGTATCTTATAGAAATTCAAACCAAAATCCTTTTGCTATATAAACAAGATTGAGGAAGTTTTGAGAAAAAAGACGTGATATAAAACCCAAAAGTTCCCCTAGGGAAAAAAAGGTCAGGACAAGTACATTGACGGTTGCTTCTTTCCTGATGATATCGAAACAAGTGTGGAAAAAAAAATTTCCATAAAATAAGAATTGTAAAAAAAAATTCCATAAAAAAAAATCATAAACCTTGCTGAAAGTTATTTCACCACAATTGAAAAAAAAATTTAAAAAATAGTAGAAAACGTATTTAAAATAAAAAAAATAAATCTGTAATTATTTTGTAAAGTAGAAAAAAATTGAAATAGAACGTGAAAAAATGTTGAATAAACCACTCGAAATCATTGCGAACAAAAATAACCGAAAAATGTCGCTAGGATACATTTTTAAAACCGATGACCCATTTTTCTCATCTTATTCTAAAGGAGGATCGACTAAATGAGTTTAAAAAGTTTCCATCGAAGTTACGTGCAGCATTAAAATTTATGATATCATTCCGAGGACAAGTATTTATTATGGTGATTCGGAATATTCATTTCTACGGGACGCATCAGAAACTTGAAAAAGTAGAAAAGAATCAAAAAAGTTATCATCTAATTGTAAGTTACGTGCAGCACTAAAAATTATGATATCAATTCGAGGACAAGTATTTTATTTTATCAGTAATTCGCAATTTTGCCATTATAAAACTATGTTTCCATAAGGGTTGAGAATACGTCCAGCTCAGGACGTCTGATCGAAATTACTAAAAATGAACAACCATAAAAAATCCCAAAATCTTGCTTTCCGACAACTAGAACCATACCAACCCATTTTTTAAAAACATATTTCGGTCCAAGGAACAGTGAAGTCATGAGTTACTTTGTGACAGCAGAAACGTATAAGGAATCTTTCTGCCCATGACTTTTCGGTAAAATGGCTGATTCAAAAAAATCACATCGAAGGGGAAGTCATTTGTTACTTTATGGTGGTAGAGACTTATAAGAAAATCGATTCGTCTCTTACTTTAAGGATCCCCTGATATTATTCACAACATTTGACGTCAATTGGATCGGTACAAATTATGTTTAAATACGTGTTAAAAGTACTTGTCCGGCCCATCACTTTTTATTCAAATTGCTTATTCAAATAAAAATCAAAGAAGAAGTTAAAATTATTGAACAGTAAACCAGCCGCTACCACGTCTCTTAATATAAGAAAAAAAATTTTCTTTGAATTCCAGGAAACGCGCATGTCATACTCAACGTTTAATGATTTTAATCGGATCAAATTGTGTCCGCGAATGAACTCGAAAATTTCTTGAAATGCGACGTATTTTCAGTTTAATGTTCTCAGCAATAATATAGATTGTTTCTTATGTCGAATAAAATTTTCCCGCTAGAAGAATCGAAGAGTAAAAAATGCCGTCATTGCAATATAATCTAAAGGGCTACTGAATAAAATTGTGTACGTGAATAAACTCGATAACTTCCTCATATGCGACTTATTATCAGTTTAATGTTCTCAGCAATATAGTACAGGTTGGTTCTTATACCGAATAGAATTTATCCGCTGAAAGAAATTATAAGTAAAAAATGCCTCCATTGCAATATAATTTGAGGGGTTATCCTAGATAGTTCGAAATTTTCATTGTCCTAAAAGTATTTTTTGATGGACGACCAATAATATCCCTTAAATATTACAGAAAAGTTCCATTACATTTTTTTTACAATTGATACAATTAAGTTATACCTGGAGGTATTTTTCTCAACTTCCTGATTTAAAGCAATTTGAATTGCTTCAATTTTTTCAACTTTGATGAGCAATTTGAATAAAAAGTGATGGGCCGGACAAGTACTTTTAACACGTATTTAAACATAATTTGTACCGATCCAATTGACGTCAAATGTTGTGAATAATATCAGGGGATCCTTAAAGTAAGAGACGAATCGATTTTCTTATAAGTATCTACCACCATAAAGTAACAAATGACTTCCCCTTCGATGTGATTTTTTTGAATCAGCCATTTTACCGAAAAGTCATGGGCAGAAAGATTCCTTATACGTTTCTGCTGTCACAAAGTAACTCATGACTTCACTGTTCCTTGGACCGAAATATGTTTTTAAAAAATGGGTTGGTATGGTTCTAGTTGTCGGAAAGCAAGATTTTGGGATTTTTTATGGTTGTTCATTTTTAGTAATTTCGATCAGACGTCCTGAGCTGGACGTATTCTCAACCCTTATGGAAACATAGTTTTATAATGGCAAAATTGCGAATTACTGATAAAATAAAATACTTGTCCTCGAATTGATATCATAATTTTTAGTGCTGCACGTAACTTACAATTAGATGATAACTTTTTTGATTCTTTTCTACTTTTTCAAGTTTCTGATGCGTCCCGTAGAAATGAATATTCCGAATCACCATAATAAATACTTGTCCTCGGAATGATATCATAAATTTTAATGCTGCACGTAACTTCGATGGAAACTTTTTAAACTCATTTAGTCGATCCTCCTTTAGAATAAGATGAGAAAAATGGGTCATCGGTTTTAAAAATGTATCCTAGCGACATTTTTCGGTTATTTTTGTTCGCAATGATTTCGAGTGGTTTATTCAACATTTTTTCACGTTCTATTTCAATTTTTTTCTACTTTACAAAATAATTACAGATTTATTTTTTTTATTTTAAATACGTTTTCTACTATTTTTTAAATTTTTTTTTCAATTGTGGTGAAATAACTTTCAGCAAGGTTTATGATTTTTTTTTATGGAATTTTTTTTTACAATTCTTATTTTATGGAAATTTTTTTTTCCACACTTGTTTCGATATCATCAGGAAAGAAGCAACCGTCAATGTACTTGTCCTGACCTTTTTTTCCCTAGGGGAACTTTTGGGTTTTATTAGGGTGTGCGGAAAAAAGGCGATATTATTTTTTCGCCTGCATCCACCAAAAAAAGTTGAGTTATGGTAAAAAAAAAAGCATGCTACAAGGAGAGCTCAAAATTAAATTATTTCGCGAAGCGCATTGCATTTGAAGATTTTCCATAAGAATAACACAGGAAAATAATGTGGTCTCTGAACATTCTGTTACAACTCTTGAGGAAAAAATTGCACAGGAATGTCACTAACATATTTTTGTAGAGAATCGGATTCCGTACAAAAAAAGTCCTTACGAGCAATACGCTCAGAACAATCGTTCTATTTTTATAGCGGTTCAAAGTTGGATGGATGAAAAAAAAATTATTCCATAGACTATCACGCTTAAATTTTTGCTTAATGGAAAAAAATGGATAGGGTTTTTTTGTCGAGAACTATTTACTTTGCCGAAATAAGTCAATAGGACCATTGAGAAAGTAATTATTTCATCACTTCAAAGATTCAATGTTTGATTGTCACGAAAAATTTATTTTTCTTGCTTATAAACTGTTGAATATCATTTTCAACAGAATCTTATCTTCAATTTTGGAAAAAGATTTATTCATTATTGCCAATTAAGCATGATTACAAACAGTAGTAAATAATAAAAAGGACAATGGTTATTCATAATTGCATTGTCTTTACAATGAAGTTCAATCAGTGTTTTTTAGGGTTTGTTTGTTGCAATTAGGGTATTTCAGACGATGACGGTGTACTTTGCCTAGTAGGTTCTGCAGTTACTCTTCGTTTCTTTTTCAATGAGTGGTTCACCTACACCATGTTTGATGACGTCATTAAGAACTCATACTTGCTGGAAAAAATTTGAGCAAGTTAAAAAATCTGTATCTTCTGGCCACGACGGAATATCTACCTCAAGAAATTTATAAGGCTACCCGAATTGTTTGAAAAGAAGAGTAGATTGCAAAAAAAGTTGAGAAAATGACATTTATTCTTCCCAAACAGTAGTTTGGAGTGATTGAAAATCAAGTCTAGGCTTCACAAAAGGTCATGGAATAAATAAATTTTTCGAAAGCATTAATATTCAGATTTATTAGAACCCATTATCGATGAATCTTCCAATTAATTTTTTTTTTCAATTAATTTTGCCCAAAAAAATCAGAATACAAAAAACAGAAATACAAAAAAATACAAAATACAGAAAAAAATTTTGAACAGAAAAAAAAATTGGTTGAAAAAAAATTTGGACAGAGTTTACAAGTGAGAAAAATAGGTATTTTTGAGAATTAAGCACGGAATTTCCTTAGTAGTGAGACGATTTCTTTCTAAATGATCTTGTTGAGATATTTCACTAAATTAATCAATTCTCTATAAAAAAAAAAAAAACACTATAAATTTCTTTCCGTTAAGCAAAAATTCAAGCGTGATAGCCTATTGAATAATTTTTTTTCACCCATCCAACTTCAAACCGCTATAACAATAGAACGATTGTTCTGAGCGTATTAGTCGTAAGGACTTTTTTTTGTAAGGAATTCGATTCTCTACAAGAATATGTTAGTGAAATTTCTGTGCGATTTTTTCCTCAAGAGTTGTAACACAATATCCAGAGACCACATTATTTTCCTGTGTTATTCTTATGGAAAATCTTCAAATGCAATGCGCTTCGCGAAATAATTTAATTTCGAGCTCTCCTTGTAGCATGCTTTTTTTTTTACCATAACTTAACTTTTTTCGGTGGATTCAAACGAAAAAAAAAATATCGCCTTTTTTCCGCACACCCTAATGTATATCCTTATTGTCAAAACCCCATTACTCCTTAGACGGACTACTACACGATCTGCTAGCAAACGAGCGATTACTTACGCAAAGATCAGCGCGTATTCGGTCGACGCGCGAAACTCAACGAGCCTGTGTACCGAGCTAGCAGAATAGCGAGCGCGCAACGGGCCCGAATCAAACACAGACAAGTGCGCCGCCGGTAAAATCGGAGTATCGGCCGCCAGTGCGTAATAGTGAGGGAGAGCCCAAATGTTACAATTGTGGTGTGTTCGGGCATATCGCGCGGGACTGCCCGGAACCACGACGAGAGTTGAAGTGTAAACCATGTGGCAAAATCGGCCACACTGCGATGCATTGTAACGAAACCGGAGCGCGCGAGGCAAACGTGAGTCTCATCGACGATATACCGGTGACGACGGTGCGGTAGCTAAATACATGAAAATAGTAAAGATCGGCGGTTGTGATACGGAGGCTCAGATCGATCCCGGGAGTTCAGACTGTACGATCAAATCGACTCGGGTGTTACTCGATGGGCACACAATAATTCCCACCGTCAATTGGCTCAAGCCGTTCGGCCCACCCGAATTTCGCGTGGCCTCGCCGGGCATTATTAAAACCGACGTGAGCGTGGACGGGGTGATAGTGCCGGAAGTGATTTTTCGAGTAGTGCCCGACGATACGCAAGCCTGTGACGCGTTGATCGGACGAACCTACACCGAAAAACCATGGGTTAAGTTCACGAAGTGTGCCGATACGTTAGTGTTCGAAACCAAGGAGGAAGCTCAACACCGAGCGGTCGAGGTGTCCGATATGCTGAAAAGTGTCACGATTGAAGTTAACAACAATGAAATAATACCGACAGCCGAGGTAAAACTGTTGAATGTAGTGAGTCGCGGAAAATGCCATAACGTAATGATCATGAACGTCGGGCGCGTAGATACGGAGAACAAAAAGGGGCAACGTTTGGTACGCGACGAGTTACAGGAGCTCCCGTTTCGAGAGACAGTACCGAAGAAACAAGAAATCGTCGCGAGTGACATCGCAATCGGGGACAAGCAATCGCGCGAAGCAATAAACGATTGGGTGCGTGTGTGTAACGAATTTCGCGATTGTATAGCGTTGGAAGTGTCGGAGTTGGGGAGGGCGCTAAACGTGGAAAGGGACATAATAGATAAACACAGGAGCCTTCCCGTGAGCGCTAAACCGTACCGAGGAAGTGCAGGCGAACGCGCGGACATGCGGCGGAGTCTACAAAAGTGGCGCGACGCGGGTATCGTCCGGGATACAGAGTCACCTTACGCGAGCCCCGTGCTACTGGTGAAAAAGAAAGACGTTAGCTCGAGGTGGGTGGCGGATTTTCGGCGCCTCAATAAACAAACGGAGAAAGTTCATTTTCCGCTTCCGAGTTTGGACGACCACCGGTCGCTCACCCGTGACAGTCAATTGTTCGTCACCCTAGACTTGGCACACGGATATCTACAGATTCCGCTGAAGGAGAGTGCACGCGCAAAAACCGCGATAATTACGCCAGACGAGACAGCTGAATTCACAATAATGATCCTTGGGCTCATGAACGGCCCAGCCTATTTTTCTAAGGCGAGGCACCGAGCACTGGGTCCTCTCAGAGACAAAGTGATTCTCTACTATGTAGACGACATTTTTATACCCGGTAAAGATTGGCCGGACATACGCGAGCGGCTAATAAAGACATTGAGTGCATTGAAGAGTGCGGGCTTAACAATAAAACTCAGCAAGTGCCAATTCCTACAAAAACGCGTGACGTACTTAGGCCTTCTGATTGGTGAAAATGGGATAAAGCCCGGGGAATCGAAGGTTCGAGCCATTAGCGAGTTTCAAGTGGGAAGAGAAGGAGCAATACGCCTTTGACGAACTGAAAGCTGCGTTGGTGCAGCAACCCGTTCTACAACCCTCGTGGGCGCTACGAGGAGGCGACTTGCACGAGAAAAACGACGACCGGCTTACCTTCAGGACTACGAGTTACCAAGAATCCCCGAGGACGGGCAATAGTCAGGATGGTCGAGTGATAAAAGAGACGCAATCAAATCGCGGAAGTGGTGTGTCGCCAAGAAAGGGACAAGTGAGGGCGCGAGTGTGAAAGATAGAATGCGTGGAGAGAGGGGATTGGCGAATGGGAATGAGTGAGAGAGGAATGAAAGAGAGAGAGAGAGAGAGAGGACGAGAGTCAGTGTGGTGCGAAAAGCGAGATAACGAGGTCGAGTCAACGAGTTCCGCGATTTGCGTTATCAACCGTCATCCCGCGAAAGTTGTTTCGCTTAGTTAGATGGGAACTTTTTTGATTTTTTAGAATTTTTTCAAGTTTCTGATGCGTCCTGGAGGAATTAATACTCCGAATTACCAATAAATACTTGGCCTCGAGTTAATATCATAAATTTTAGTACTGCACGCAACTTGGTAACTTTTCTGATTCATTAGAACTGTTTCAAGTTCTTGATGCGTCCCATAGGAATGAATATTCCAAATTAGCAATAAATACTTGGCCTTGAGTTGATTTCATAAATTTTAATGCTGTACGTAACTTGGATGGAAACTTTTTCAATTCATCTAGTCGTTCCTCCTTTAGTATAAGATGGAAAAAATAGGGCATCGGTTTTAAAATGTTTTCAAGCGAGATTTTTTGGTTATTTACGTCTGCAATGTTTTCGAATGATGTATTTAAGATTTTCTCACGTTTTATTTGAATTTTTTTTTCACTTTACAGAATAGTTACAGATTTATAATTTTTTTTTAATCATAATGTTTTTTGCTGATTTGTGATTTTTTTTTTCAATTTCAGTACATCATTTTCAGTTAGGTTCATGATTTTTTTTATGGAATTTTTTTTACATTTTTTTTCTATGGAATTTTTTCTTACACTATTTCGATATCATCAGGAAACAAGGGACCATCAATGTACTTGTCCCAACCTTTTTTTCCCTAGAGGAATTTTTGGGTTTTCATATTATTTCGAGGAGAAGTATTTTATTGATATATCGCAATTTTAACATTATGAACTTATGTTCTTATAAGGGTTGAGAATACTCGTCTGGCTCAGAACGTTTTATCGAAATGACTAGAAAATCAACAACCATAAAAATCCCCAAAATCATGCTTTCCGACAATTAGAACGATACCAACCCATTTTTTTCAACATATTCTGGCCCAAAGAGCAGTGAAGTCATGAATAACTTTTCGACAGCAGAAACTTATAAGGAATCTTCCTGCCTATGACTTTTTGATAAAATGGCTAATCCAAAAAAATCACATCGAAGGGGAAGTCATTTGTTACTTTATGGTGGTTTACTAACAGCTGCTATAAGCACTATACTATAAAAGCTGCCGCATATGTTATACTGAAAGCTGCTACGTGTGCTATACTGAAAGCTGCTTCGTGCGCTATACTGAAAGCTGCTTCGTGAGCTATACTGAAAGCTGCTTCGTGCGCTATACTGAAAGCTGCTACGTGCGCTATATCGAAAGGTGCTACGGGCACCGTACTGAAATCTGCTATAAGCGGTTTACGGATTGTTCATTTCAAAGATGATGAGTGAATTGAAAACGGAAGATCGAAAAATAATTACTAATGGCGAGTGGCTCACTGGAGATCACATCGATACTTTTGGTCGACTTTTAGCGGAACATTCTACTTCCGAATTTATAATGCAAGAAACGTGGAAAGTACAATTGCCTCATAATATTGAGGCACAGAGCACTGATTCAAAATTTATTCAAATTTTGCATAGTGCAGACGGACCCAACAATGCAGGGGGTCATTGGGTGTGTTCTTACTACGATACCCATTCTATTTTCATTTATGATTCTCTCAACAGGAAAAAATTGCACGATAATCATAAAACGTTTCTTAAGTATCTGTTTCCGAAATATCCATTTGATCGGCGTCCTGTTAAATTCCCAGTCGTTACAAATCAACCCAATTCGAGTGATTGTGGCGTATTTGCCATTGCTTTCGCAATATCGCTATTTTTCGGTGTGCAGCCAGAGGAAATAGAGTACGATGTGAGGAATATGCGTCAACATTTATTGAAAATTTTTGACACGGGGGAAATTGGTCATTTTCCACGCATAGTTAAAGAAGGAGATTCTATTAGAATATACTCTTTGGAGGAGTTGAAAAAACGAAAGCGGGAACTATTGAGATATAAAAGATGTCGAAGCAGTAAAAACTCTCAAAACTCTCAAAAAGTTATCGAGACTAAAGCTCATGGTTATGGGAACAAAAATACAGAAAGCCGTGAGCAGGCTAATATGCGTGAACGATATCCGCTTCGCGAACTAAATCCTCTGCATGTAGAGACAATCTGTGAAGTTTTGAGTTCGCGTAAAGTAGAGAAGGGAATAGCGAATCCTTATCAGAATTCTCCGGTATTAGTAGCACCGCAATTGGCAATGCCAGAAAAGTCATATAAAGAAAATATCGATAATGCAACCCGTAAAAGACCTGTAGTTGAAATTATCGTGGAAAATATGGCTGTGCCACAGACTAATAACTCAGACATTAAGAAACGCTGTAGAAATTCGATTTAAGCGATGTTGTGATTAAGAATCCTCGTCTTCCAAAATTTTCAACTCCCAATAGCACGCTACTTCAAACAAATGAGGAATCGAAATTCTTGCTTCCAGCTACAACTCGGCAGGCTGCACAGACAAGTATTTTGACGAATCAGTGTAGAAAGCGAAAAATTTCTATTTTAACCGATGCGGTGCTTGAGAACCTTCCTAAACGCCCAAAAATTGTAGCTCAAAATTCTATCAAGTCTCATGCGAATAAAAAAGAACTGCGGCAAATTCAAAAGCGGTTGGATATAAAACTGAAGTTACAGACGGCTAAATCACTATCCCGGAAGTATTACCGAATTCGTGAAACTAATGATACCATCAAAATGCCGACTACTAGAGGAGAGTACGTGAGTCGACTGATGAAAATATTACGTTTGCATTCGGTCGGTGAATGTCTCTTCGAAGCTGAGCGTATTATCAAATGGAATTTAAGATTGAGAGGTAAAAAGATTTTCACCCTCAGGCAAGCGCTGCAAAAGCTAAAACGCAGTGCTGAAATTTGCTTAACGCTTGAAGCAGCGGTATCGGATGTTGATATAAATAGCCGAATAGTTGCACTATGCGGCTCTATTAGGAAACATACAGCACCGTCTGAGCCTTACTACGAAGAAACTGCTTACGTTTATCCCCGAAAATTTACCGAGCCTATTGCTTTGAATGTCGAATCTAAAGCAATGAATGTGCTCCCGTTAATCGTCACAAAAAAGACGCGCCGTAGGTATCGCGCATGGGGTTGTTCCGAGCATTGCAGAGCACCGGACGATATTGTTCTGATTAAGTTTGAAAAGTTCTTGACCACCATGCGTGATATTTCTGTGCGTAGATTGAAAACAGTCTTACCTAAAATGCGCAAATGTACAGTGAAACACACTGACAATATGTTGGGTCATAGTCAAGCATGCTATATGCAGCCCTCTCTCTGCGAATCATTGTTGTTGTCTTTAGAATTCTTATCACCACATTTTCCACAAGTGAGGTTGATTAAGCGATTATTTTATACCGTATCAGCGTTACTACAAAAAGTTAAAGAGATTGATATTGCTTTGGATACGATGAATGTTAAAAATTTAAAAAAATTTGCGGAAGAAGCAAAAGAAAATGCAACCCATTTCCAAATTACTGATGAAATATTATTGGACGAAGATGCCATACATCGCAAGTATTCCAACGCATTTAAATCGTTTCAGAAAAAAGCATTGAAGCTGCCACGTTTTCCTTGCCTTTCGTGTCAAAGGCTTTATTGCTTGCACGATGTCAGGAAACTTGACAACGTACGCGTCGTTCCAGTGGGAAAGATTTGGGATGATTTAAAGCACTTCATTGCCAGTCATAAAGACTGTCATTCAGATTATATCTGTCAATATTGTTTAACCAAGCTCCGCGCTGGTTTTATTCCTCCCACATGCGTTCTTAATAATTTATACGTTCGACCCACACCTGCTCCACTCAAAGATTTGAATGAATTTGAAAAAATTTTGATACAGAGAGCAAAAGTGTTTCAAACCGTAATAAAGATGGGTACTGTACATAAAAAAAATATCCCACATCGCAAGATGTTAAGTAAAGCTCAGGGGCGAGCTTTCCACTTACCTTTACCGTTAGAAAAAACATTGGAAAAAATTTGTCCTCCGACAAAGGCAATTAACTCAGATCATGAACTATACATGTTAGTTCGTGGCGTTCCAACCAAAAGTAAACAAGTTTGGGAATCAATTGTAAACAAACAAAAAGTATTTCGTTCCCTTTTGTGTCTGAAAGAACGCAACATCCTATATAGTGAAATAAATTTACCCGAGCGATGTTCAGATTTGCTGGACACAGATTTACGTGAAGTTGAATTCCAAATATCCCAAGAATGTGATAGTGATGAAGATGTTGATGACCCAGATAACAACCTCGATGGGCAAGAAAAAAAACATCAACAAGGTGACGGTATTCAAAAAGTAGGTGCAAACAAGCAGACAGATGGTCGCGTGGAAGCTTTGTTGACGCAAATGACACCATCTGATTGTTATTATGAACAATACACCATTCATCAGATGCACGCTCCGAAGGAAAATAAAACAGCCAAGGAACTTTATCAGATGTTGAAGGTTCACGCTGAACCACTAGACAATCGATACAAATTGTTGGATTTGTGATGTTTTCCGTGTGAATATCCTGATGGTATTAATGGAGAGCATGAAGAAAGGCCTGTTCATCTTTCGTCATTTGAATATGCAAAATTGCGAATTCTGTCACGAAATAATCAATTTCGATTAAATCAACAATATTTGTTCTTCCTTTTAAATGCTCAAACTATTCGACGATTGTCAAGTGGTATATACCATAGACTTAACGTTAGCGATGGACGCGTGCGATATACTTCTGCTTCTTACTTGGATCAATTGAAAAAAGGAGAGCTGGAAGGAAATTTATCTACAATATTTTCTAAACTTCCTAATACCGAACAGTATTGGAAAAAACCGCGCAGTACTTTGAATTGTATGATTCTTCATTATGGACCTCCAACATGGTTTTTCACATTAAGTCCGAGTGAGTGGCAATGGGATAGGCTAGCCGAATTTTTACGAGAGAGGAACCCCTCACTTGGAAGCGAAAAATCATTGAGCGAACTCATAGCTGCCGATCCCATATCAGCTGCAATATTTATTAATAACGAATTCGAGGCAATGAAGAAATTCCTTGAATCAAACGATCATCCCATCGGAAAAGTTATACATTTTGTCATAAGGAGAGAATATCAGGGAAGAGGTATGACACATTTTCATTTTCTTATATGGATAGAGGGTGCTCCTGTTGTTGGAAAAAGTTCGAACGAAGAAGTCGCTGACTTCATCAAAACGTATGTGACTTCCAGAATACCGAATCCGAATGTTTCACCCGTGCTGTATCGTCGAGTCACCACCCACCAGTATCACCATCACAATTCTTATTGTATGCGTAGTAAATCGGTCGGAGAGAAAGGTAAGGGTGGTACTCGTAAAGTTTGTCGTTTTGCGTTCCCAAAACCGGTGACTAACGAATGGATTATCAGAGATGTTCAAACCTCAATTGCTGGGCGGCGAAATTTAAAATCAAAATGCCAATTATATGATAATCCCCGTAGTCTTGACGAAGTTAACATAAATAACTACAACCCTGCTGTATTAACGGCATGGGAGGGTAATATGGACATCTCATTTGTAGGAGAAAAATCGTCATCCTTAGCTCGGTATCTTACCAAGTATATGTCAAAATCAGAAAAAACACATGTCGGAGAGACTTTCGAACAAATTAACAGCACAAAATCTGTAGCCAGTAGGCTATGGAATATTGGATTACGTGCATTAAATAATCGAGAATGTGGTTCACTCGAAGCAGCAGATAGGTTGTTGGGGTATCCGTTGTTTATGACAGATCTAGACACTGTTATCAGGTGGGTTGACATTAACATTGTCAGAAGTAGGCGGGTCAAACCCCGCAAAGTAGTAGAAACCATGGACGCAGAATCTACGGATATTTTCTACGAAGGCTTGATTGAAAATTATCCAAGGAGACCCGCTGAATTGAATGATGTATGTCTTTACGATTATGCAAAGTGGTATGACATTGTAAAAACCATGCCTCAACGAAAAGACGTTGTATTTTATAAACTTAAACCAGGCTCGTATCTGCGAAAACGCGAACGCGGATATTTAATTAATCATTATCATCATGATCCCTTGACAAATCCTGAAAATTACTTTCACACGTTGTTGTTATTGTTCCAACCATGGCGATGTGTGACCGAGCTTAAGAATGGTCAAGACACATATACTGCGTCATATGTTTCAGTGCAGGCTACATTGACAACGGCCGCTGAATATCATGAATGTTTAACGGAAATTGCGAAAGACACGAAAGAAATGAAAGAATTGATTCAGCAAAAAATTGATGAAATGGAAAAGGACGAAGAAAGTCATCCCGATTTAGATAAGGTTCCACATGGGTGCGATCCTATCGAAGCGGATGAAGCCATGAAAGATTTCGTCAATTTAGGCGCGAATGAAGCTCATAAAGAGCTTAATGTTACAAAAATGATTGAAGAATTGAATGCTGACCAGAAACGTATATTCGATTCAGTTACCAATACAATGAATTCTCGTGAAATACTTCGATTGTATGTGAGTGGAGAGGGTGGAACAGGCAAAAGTTTCTTAATAAAGACCCTGACTTGTTGGCTTAAGCAAGTCAAAGGTAAGGATTCGGCTGTAACCGCGCCCACTGGGATAGCTGCCTTCAACATAGACGGACTAACTTTGCATAGGTTGTTTCAACTGCCCGTTGAACACAAAAAAAAACACCAAAATATAAGGAGCTGTCGGATGCAGCTTTAGAAGTCATTAGAGACAATTTAAAAAACGTTGACCTAATCATTATTGACGAAATATCTATGGTTTCAAACATCACTTTAATGTACATTCACCTTAGATTGACAGAAATTTTCAACACCGCTGACGTTGAAGATGGTTGGTTCGGAAAAAAACATATCATAGTTTTTGGTGATCTTTTACAGTTACCACCCGTTCGGGAAGAACCAGTGTTCATGAAACTTTCGAAAGATAAGGTTGAAAAATTGATTGGATCGTTGGGTACCACAGATCTGTGGGGCAATTTATTTAAATACGATGAACTGACTATTAACATGCGTCAAAAAAATGATTCATCGTATCGAGAAATGCTCTCAAAAATCCGCTTGGGTTGCATAGATCCCGAAAGTGTCCAGATGTTGGAGTCACGAAAAATTGAATTGACATCTTCAAATATTCCTGATAGAATTAGCGAATTATGCGATTTTATAAGTAAATTACCAACGGACGTAGTTTGCTTAATGCCTACAAATCGAATGTGTGATGTATTGAATGAGGCGATGCTAGATCGGATCGCGTCAAAGGAAATTAACTTAATAGCTGAAGATTTAATCGATAAACCATCCTTCAAATCTAGGGTTACAAAGATTTTACACAGATGGGAGGATGACATAAGTCAAACGGCAGGGCTTGCTAGAGTTATTCCCATAAAAATCGGTGCAAAAGTTATGCTTCGACGGAATATCGATGTCACAACAGGTCTCGTGAATGGAACAATCGGCGAGGTACTTTCAGTTTCCGAATTTTTGGACAAAAGTGCAATTGAGAGAGTCACAATCAAACTCGTCAATGGTGCGCAATACGATATAGAGCGTGTAACTGTTAAGTTCGAAGTTATGGACGGCGTATACGTAACTAGGAGACAATTTCCTTTATGTGTTAGTTATGCTATTTCGTTCCATAAAAGTCAAGGATTGAGTTTGAAATATGTTGTTATGGATTGCGGAAACTCCATATTCAGCTGTGGCCAAATTTATGTAGGTCTGTCACGAGTAACTTCTCTGGATGGTTTACATCTAATAAATTTCGACCCATTTTCGATTCATGCCAATCCCTTGTGTATTAGTGAGTACAATAGGTTAAGAAAGTTGTATCGACCCGATCTTGACGACATAAAAATTCCAGACACTCGTGGACCTAAAACACGAGATGTCATTTGGGCCGTGCCTAAAGGAATTACAGATGTGCAAATACAGGACGACATAACATGTAATCGGCCGGAAAATATTATTACCGGGTTTTTGAACACTGATGGGATATCTTGTTATGCTAATAGTGTCATTCAATGTCTTTTTAACTGTCAATCTATTGTAAAATTGGTTCAGAAAACGAATGATTGTCGACCTCTGTCAATTGCATTGGAAATTAATAAAACGAAGAATAACCCCCCTATCGCTTTAAATGAAGTTCGAAAATTTATCGGTGATGAATTCATTCAATCTATTCAACAAGATGCATCACATTTTTTCAATGCTGTATGTCAAGTTGTGCCATCCATGAGAGCACTTGTACAATGTCAACTTCTGACAAAAATTCTTTGTAAAGCCTGCGGATATACGAGTACTTCAACAGAGGAGCATAGAAATTTCTTGACCATAGACGTGTTCAACACGCAAACAACATTAACCCTTCAGGGAGTAATTGATCGCAATTTAGCACAATGGAAATCAGCTGATACTCCTTGCGATAATTGTTCTGCACAGAATAGGGATGTGCGCTACTCTTTGAGCTCAGTCTCGAAGATACTGGTAATTCGATTAGCGTTACCAGCAGTTGATTCTAGAACAGGTAAGCGAACAAAAAAACAATGCAAAATCAAGGCTGTGCCGAGCTCAAAGATTAAATTATGCGGGCAGACATTTAAAGTTATAAGCGTGATATTTCATCATGGTGAACATGTTACTACAGGTCATTATACGTGCATGATCCGACATGGCCGTTCGTCCTGGATGAACGTTGATGACACAACAATTCAAAAGAAAACATGGCCTGGGAACGCCAGAGATTCTTCTATGTTTTTCCTACTTCGAGAATGAATTTAGCATCGCAGTTGAAGTTAGAATATTTGTGATCTATTATAAAATCATTTTTCACATTTTTATATAGATTTATTGAACGAAAGTGAAGTATAAAGTCACCTCCAACTCATGGAAAAAATTACTTTACTTATACACCGCAATACTACATAATAGTTGATTAATTAATTATTGTTTTTTCAAAATGTATTTTACTTTGCAGGTTCTCTGTTATACCTTTTGACTTTCATCGGACGTTTATCCGACGTAACGTTGTGTACAACGATACGAGAGAAACAGCATCGGATATTTATTCCTAGATTGCAGAGCCACGCTACTTGTTAATCCGAAAAAATTTCTCAAAGTTCATCACATCACGCATATGATAGAATATACTCCGGTGCCCTATGAGAATCAATTACGAAAGTGGTCATTCGGGATAAATACCACCATTAGTTATTCCAATTTTATTGTTTGAAAACGTGACATGTTTCTCATCAGACAGAAGCAGGTACCCTAACCAATAGAAAAATCGAAATTTTTGGTGTCGCTTGGGTGTCGCTTTATTGAGTGTGAAGTATCCGATTGAAGAACGGATTTAAGAGTGTCAACACTTAAACCGAGTGTCGACACTCTCCGTTCGGAGATCAAAACCGGATGACTCTTAACGGACACTACCAAAGATACTGCAATTTTCAGTATCCAATATTGGTATCGTGTTTGGGTTAGGAATACAATTTTAAACGCAGTGAGTATCAGCACTCATAAATTCGTTCTAAAATTGGATAGTTGACACCCAGTATTCGGTGTCGCGATTCGTCAGGGTAACGACGTTATTTAGAATATTACTGATACTGTAGTTGCTTTATGCAGCATCGGGAGTTCATTGTTATTTTTTTGTAGAATCTCATCTTCATTGATCACCTATTGTCCCAGTCGGGTTAGTCATATCATCTTGCAAAAGTTGTCGAACTTTGGCAGAAATCACAACGAACTAGCAAGTAATAAGATGTGGATTAGGCCTCTCGGGGATACCACGTTAAAAAAAACGCGCCTAAAACTTTACCTCTGTGGTGGTGCGGAAAAGAGTTCACAATATATTTTAACATTAGACATATCGCTACCATCAACATACAATATGTAAAAATGTAATAACAAAATAACTCATAGATGTTTAATCCAAAATCCTATAGCCAGCAAAACAAGATTGTGGAACTTTTGAGAAAAAAGACGTGATATAAAACCGAAAAATTCCCCTAGGGAAAAAAAGGTTCGGACAAGTACATTGATGGTCCCTCGTTTTCTGATATCAGAAAAAGTATAAAAAAAATTTCCACAAAAAAGTAAGAGCAAAAAAACATTTCATATAAAAAAAAAGTGTAAAAATAAATTCCATATAAAAGTGTAAAAAAATTTACATAAAAAAAATCATGAACCTTCCTGAAAAATATTTCAACACAATTGAAAAAAAAATTGACAAATGAGCAAAAACATTGAACCATAAAAAAAAGTGTAAAAAAATATCCCATAAAAAAAATCATGAACCTTGCTGAAAATTATTATATTTCAAAAAGAATTAAAAATCCATAAAAAAAAGTGTAAAAAAATATCCCATGAAAAAAATCATGAACCTTGCTGAAAATTATTATATTTAAAAAATAATTATAAAAACCGATACTCCATTAATTATATTTAAAAACCGATACTCCATTTTTCTCATCTTATTATAAAGAAGGAATGACTAAATGAATCGAAAAAGTTTCCATCTAAGTTACGTACAGCATTAAAATTTATGATATCATTTCGAGGCCAAGTATTTATTGGTATGTCGGAATATTCATTCCTATGGGACGCATCAAGAACTTGAAACAGTTATAATGAATCAAACCATAAAAAAATTATTAAACTTACTAAAAATGATTTCAACACAATTGAAAAAAAATTCACAAATCAGCAAAAAACATGATATTAAAAAAAAATTTATAAATCTGTAATTATTCTGTAAAGTGACCAAAAATCAAATAAAACGTGAGATCTTGAATACACCACTCGAAAATATTGCAGACGTGAATAACCGAAAAATCTTGCTTGAAAACATTTTCAAAACCAATGCCCCATTCTTCTCTCTTATTATAAAGGAGGAATGACTAAATGAATTGAAAAAGTTTCCATCTAAGTTACGTACAGCATTAAAATTTATGATATCATTTCGAGGCCAAGTATTTATTGGTATGTCGGAATATTCATTCCTATGGGACGTATCAAGAACTTGAAACAGTTCTAATGAATCAAAAAAGTTATCAAGTTACGTGCAGTACTAAAATTTATTATATCAACTCGAGGCCAAGTATTTATTGGTAATTGCGAGTATTTATTCCTATGGGATGCATCAGGAACTTGGAATAGTTCTGAAGAATCAAAAAAATTACCATCTTAATTACGTCCAGCACTAAAAACTATGATATCAATTCGAGGACAAGTATTTTATTAGTAATTCGCAATTTCAACATTATGAAATCATAAGAGCTGAGAATACTCGTCCGACTCAGAACGTTTTATCGAAATTACTAAAAAATCAAGAACCATAAAAAACTCCAAAATCTTGCTTTTCGACAATTAGAACGATACCAACCAATTTTTTTTAAACATATTCTGGCCCAAGGCACAGTGAAGTCGTGAGTTACTTTTCGACAGCAGAAACTTATATAAAGAATTTTCTTACCCATGACTTTTTGGTAAAATGGCTAATCCAAAAAAATTACATCGAAGGGGAAAGCATTTGTTACTTGATGGTGGCAGAGACTTGTACTAAAAAATCAACAACCATAAAAAACCCTAAAATCTTGCTTTCCGATGATTAGAACGATACCAACCCATTTGTTTTAAACATAATCTGGCCCAAGGAACAGTGAAGTCATGAGTTACTTTTCGACAGCAGAAACTTGTAAGGAATCTTCCTGCCCATGACTTTTTGGTAAAATAGCTAATCCAAAAAAATCACATCGAAGGGGAAGTCATTTGTTACTTTATGGTGGTAGAGACTTAAAATCGATTCGTCTCCGATTTTAAGGATCCCCTGATATCATTCACAACATTCGACGTCGATTGGATCGGTACAATTATGTTTAAATACTTGTTAAAAGTACTTGTCCGGCCCATCACTTTTTATTCAAATTGCTCATTCAAATTAAAATCAGGGCTCTTGAAACAGGGGAATACAAATCAAAGAATTGAGAAAAATCCATTCAGGTATTGTAACTTAATTCCATCAATTGTAAAAAAAATTGAACGGAACTTCCCTGTAATATACAAGGGATTTAATTGTGCATTCATGAAAAAATAAACTTCGCACAATCGAAATTTATAGCTATCTAGGACAACCTCCCAGATTATATTGCAATGACGGCATTTTTTACTCTTCGTTTCTATTCGCAGAAAAATTCTATTTAGTATAAGAAGCAACCTATACTATTGCAGACTCACGTACACAATTTGATTCAGTAGCCCCCTAGATTATATTGCAATGACGGCATTTTTTACTCTTCGTTGCTTTTAGGGAAAAATTTCTATTCGGTATAAGAAACAACCTATACTATTGCTGAGAACATTAAACTGATAATGAGTCGCATTTTAAAAAATCATCGAGTCGACGACGACGACGAGTACCTTTCTTTGATATAGGTACGAGAGCGCATCAACTTGACCTGCGGTCGAACGGTCTTAAGCACGGCCGTAAAGGGGAAAAAGTTGACGCTCGACTGATGGTGCGCGCGAGGGTATAGTTGGGAAACATAAAATTTTCGGTTTCAACATTTCACGAGGAGGCTTTTCGCCATTGCTCGGAATTCAACTTGTTATTAGAGATATTATTATTAATATTGATGACGAAAATATACTTTTTGTTGATTGTATTTTTTTTTTTTTCTCTTCACCGAAAGTATACAAGAGTACGCGGGAAATGCTTCTACGAAATGGAAAAAAAAAAAAAAAAAACAACAACAACAACATCGACTTCACCGGCTCTGAAGAAATTTTTGCCGGATATTAAATTTTTCCGAGTTCTCGGACGTTGAACGCCAAATTTCCAGAGGGGGCGTTCGACGTCCGAGAAATTTTTTTCTCCCCGTTTTCTTCATTCCTTCAAGGGTTATTCGATCGGACGTTGGGCGCCTATTGAATAATCGGGCGTTCGAGATCCGAGAACGTCTGTCGATAGACATTTGCACGATTCCCGTCGTTTTGCTCTCCTCGGACGTTGAACGCCAAATTTCACGATGGCGTTCGACGTCCGAGAAATCTTTATTTATTTTTTTTTTTTATTTTGTCGTTTCTCTCTCCAATGCTCTCCGAGACGACTCGTATTGGATCGAACGTAGAACGGCCAATTCTCGAAAGAGCGTTCGATGTCCGAGCGGATATAGTATATTATTTTTTTCCAATATTTCGCCGGCGTTCGACGTCCGAGAAATTTTTTCTCCCCGTTTTCTTCAATCCTTCAAGGGTTATTCGATCGGACGTTGGGCGCCTATTGAATAATCGGGCGTTCGAGATCCGAGAACGTCTGTCGATAGACATTTGCACGATTCCCGTCGTTTTGCTCTCCTCGGACGTTGAACGATAAATTTCACGATGGCGTTCGACGTCCGAGAAATCTTTATTTTTTTTTTTTTTTCGTTTCTCTCTGCAATGCTCTCCGAGACGACTCGTATTGGATCGAACGTAGAACGGCCAATTCTCGAAAGAGCGTTCGACGTCCGAGCGGATATAGTATATTATTTTTTTCCAATATTTCGCCGGCGTTCGACGTCCGAGAAATTTTTTCTCCCCGTTTTCTTCAATCCTTCAAGGGTTATTCGATCGGACGTTGGGCGCCTATTGAATAATCGGGCGTTCGAGATCCGAGAACGTCTGTCGATAGACATTTGCACGATTCCCGTCGTTTTGCTCTCCTCGGACGTTGAACGATAAATTTCACGATGGCGTTCGACGTCCGAGAAATCTTCTTTTTTTTTTTATTTTTTCGTTTCTCTCTCGAATGCTCTCCGAGACGACTCGTATTGGATCGAACGTAGAACGGCCAATTCATCAATCGGACGTTCCGGTCCCGATAGCGACCATCAATTCTATTCCGCTAGATTCCTGTTGTTTCGCTCTTCTCGGGCGTTGAACCCTGAATTTCACGATGGCGCTCAACGTCCGAGAAATTTTTTTTTTCTTTCCCCTTCTTACACCCTCTCCACAACGACTCGTACTCGATCGGGCGTCGAACCACCGAATCTCGATAGGGCGTTCGAGGTCCGAGCGAGTTTATCGTTTGTTTTTCAGAGCTCCACTTTTCTCGGACGTTGATTAATTTTTTTTTTCTCCTCCCATATGTTTTCTGACAGCAGGCACTCGCTCGTATTGATTCGTCACATCGACCGTATTGATTATAAGCATGAATTGAATCAACGCCTGATTATCATCTCCGGAAGTAAAAAAGATACAGTAGAAACGCACCGCTCGGCATGTCGAGTATGAGAATGGTCGAAGCGCATTGCTTGACTTTGAAAATGTAACGATCCCCGACGCGCATTGCTTCACCTTTATAGAATACGAGTATGGTCGACGCGCATTGCTTCACTCGGAGAAAATACGAGAGAGTATGGTCGAAGCGCATTGCTGGACATTGAAAATGTAACGATCCCTGACGCGCATTGCTTCACTCGGAGGAAATACGAGAGAGTATGCTCGAAGCGTATTGCTTGACATTGAAAATGTAACGATCCCCGACGCGCATTGCTTCACCTTTATAAAATACGAGTACGGTCGATGCGCATTGCTTCCTTTGGAGAAAATAACGAGAGAGAATGGTCGAAGCGCATTGCTTGACTTTTGA
>JARBWI010000042.1:0-247500 GCA_037576405.1 Campoplex capitator | reverse complement strand
TAGATTTATTATTTTCGATAATTTATGAAAATTTCTAAAAGCTATTTATTCATTCATGAACTAAAAAATAATTTAATTATTATTAATGATGAAAAAAAAAAAAAAAGATGTAAATGCAAACTTACTGCTTTGTGTGATCCATCGTCGGCGCGACTGGAGAATCTGGTGTGCTCCTCATTTTCTTGAACGCGACATCGGTCCACGAAGAAGGTTCCAACTTTCTTTTCCCGGGGATAACATTCGTTTTTTTTTCTTTCCGCTGTTTTGTGAGGGCTCGGGAACGATTGGCTTTTTCTCGGAGCTCCAAGTCCGTCGCTCCTCGCCGATAAATTTTCACCGTCTTCTTTGAAAAAGTTTCAATGTCTGCTGCGATGTCATCGTATACCAGCTCAACATGTCTTTTTCCATCTTTAACTTGAATCCGCATAATGACATACGGCTCAGAGTCAGCTGGAGAGACATAGTCCTCATAGCGAAGAGCTAGAAGAAAAAAAAAACCTTTTAAAGTCACCTTCAAACAAAAACACATTTTCCACGCATTCACTATTTTTCAAAAACTGTTACTCACAAATTTTTTTGTATTTTTTTTTTCGATCTTAACGCGTTCACTTCGAATGGTAGACTGTTAATAAGTTTTTCATCATCATCTACTTCTCAGGGGTGGATGGATGGACACCTATCCCCACTCCAATATTTTGCTGGATCTGCAGTTTGATGTCTTAGGCAAATGATAACACCAGTACTCGGGTTCGCACCGCTAGTTTTATCCGACTTTTTAAATTTTTTATTTTTTATTTTTTAGATTTTTATTCGCTATTATTATTATTATTCGCTATTATTTGAATGAAGTTTATATTCATCGCTATTATATGAATTATTAGCTACTTATTGTTAAATTCTTAAAAACTAGAATTATTGTTGAGAAATTTAATGTGAATCTCCCTCGTAGGCTGTTACGAGTTGACAAATTTCAAAGCGAAACAGCGTAATGATTTCCGAAATCACCGATTCCATCGAATTTTGCACAAATCCAGGGTGTGATTCGCCCATTTTTCGCCGAGTTTCGTCAATTATTTTCTCGAGGCTGCCTTCTGAGTCGAGGAATCGCATGACATTCTGCTGATCGACGTGAGAGCTTAGGTGCTCACGGATGGTGGAGATTATGATGCTCGCACACATATTCACAGCTACGCTCTCACGTTGAAGTTTTTGTATGTGTGCATCAACACACAAGCTAACTTCTTTCAACTTCTTGAAGGTCGAGCCCTGCAGGATAATATTGCACTGTCGCTGAGTCGTGGGAACCTCTCCAATAGCCGGTGTTTGACTGTTGCTAAAACAAACTGCAGATTGTTGAAAGCAGGAAGTAAAAACTGTGCAATGCGATCCATGTACGATTTTTGAGCCGAGCATTTTCTCCGCATCCCAGCGGGGTCCTCCAAAATAATGTGATATTTTATCATAGTCGGACTTGAAATTTTGCCATCCGTCAATATGAAGGCTTACTCCAATGAAAGAATTCGTCAATATTTTAATAACAGGAGTAAAAATTCCGGTCTTTGGAGCTATCTCAAAACCCGATGCAATTATTTTTCCGAACGAGTTATTCATTCCGTACACAACTCCCATGACGAGTTGGGATGATGACGACACACGGCACACTTCCGTCATTGTTCCAGAATACTCCATTTTTAGATGTTACAGGTTAGTGAATAATTGAAAGAATGATACGAGATTGGAAAAAAATACCACTTTTATATATTTTTCCCCCACCTATCATCGTATCAATCGTTACATGATTGGAGCGAAAAATATATTTTTCATTTTTCTTTGAGGGTAAACACCGCTTCTATTTCTTGTAATAGTGGTTTCACCGATACACGCACATACACACACTCTTAAACTCAACGTTGACGGCGTGTAGGAATTTGAGCGCACATACAAAAATGCAACGTTTGCATTATTTTGATAGAAAGAGAAAAAATCATGAGAGAAAAAATATACGCCTTATTTTTTCTCGTCGGCGACCTTGATAAACGAACTTGAATCCTCTCAGCAGTTTTACATAGCATTATACTGAGTAGAATGCGTATAAGAGAGAGAGAGAGAGAGAGAGAGAGAGAGAGAGAGAGAGAGAGAGAGAGAGAGAGAGAGAGAGAGAGAGAGAGAGCGATCATCATCTTACTCCTAATACGCGTATTTAAAAAAAAAATACTTCGAGCTGATTTATTTTTATATTCATTCGTGAACATAAAAATGCATATTGGTCGTAAGAGCTCGATGAGTGAATACAAAATTTCGCATCCGCTCACCATGATCCTATACTTGCAGAGACATGGTGTCAGCATTGTCTCAAGCTGTATACCTCGTTAGCGAATTTTTAATCAAAACCTTCGCTAAGATATTCAGGAGTAAATAAGTAAAAAAAGGCTAGAATCAAAAACTACATAGTATACATTACCGTATTTTCGAAACATTTATATTATGTTCTTTGAATAATACTCGAAAATGATAAAAATATAGCAAGAATCCTAGCGACGAGGCGCGGAATACGCGAAATTAGTCATATTCTTATTTCATATAATACTCAAATTTCTTCCGACGTGCTTCTGTTATGAGCAGCTTTCCGTTTTTGTTTTTCTCGTTCTCACTACATTCTTTTGGATTCGTGTGAACGAATCTGTCTTCGACAGCATTTCACGTATCTGATATTCTACGGTGAATATGAACCCTTTGAAAAATTATATTTGCAATACCCCCTCTTTTTTTCTCATACCACACTGGTGGTTGCATCAAGACACGCTGATGCAGATTTAGAAATTATTCAAATCCGAGGAACTGCTTTGAAAATCTGTCACTTACTTTCTGACGTTCGTTGAGTTCGTTTCTTTATAATATGTCAAGAATAATTCCGAAATACTCCGAAAAATCCGTGGTGCGTTATCAGATTTATCGAAACGTGATATGCTTTACGGTTGGAGGACGGGGTATTTTCACGCGACTCCAATAATCGATTCAGTGGTTAGAGTGATACGACGACGAGGATGGAGTAATGACCCTGAGTTTGCAGGGATATTTGACGAACGGGGTAAGTTTTTTTCCATGACGATTATTATTATCATTATTATTCCGTGGTCCGGAGTTTTACCATCATCATGTATATTGAAACGTACCCGCACTCACTACACAAAAATCCCGATCCCGAACGCGAATACGAACAACGCGACGGCGCGATCGCCGACATTTTTCGCCCGTAAACAACAACGACGCGCGCGTTCGTCCGGGCGGCGGCCATCTTGGGCATCGGCAACAAACGACCGAGACTACCGACGCGAGCGTTACCGACGCCGCCAAGCGTCGAAAAAATTAAATAAAATATTTTTTTGTTTTCTTTATTTCTTTCGATTAGATTATCGTTCAATATCGTAATTAGGTTTAAAATTTCGGAGAAAAATTAAAGAATCGAAACAAAATAAGCGCGAGTTATAATTTTTCCGAAAATTCTCATAATTTTAAATAAACGAAAATGCGTATCACAGCGCATGCGCAGTAGCCAAGTTCGAGAGAAAAATCGAAATATTTTTATTGTTTATAAAATTAATTAATTGTTTCTTCATGCGAAAACTAATTCGATAAATCATTAAATAATAATAATAAGCGACAAATAATGAAAAATTTGAGATAAATGAAGCTGAAAAACATAAAAAGCGGATTTTCGCGCATCCGAGGATGCGAGAGTGGGGGTAGCGGCGAGCGAATGTGTGAGCGTGAATGAGTAGTGGGGAGCGTGTTGAGCGAATGGGAAAATAGAACGTGCGCAGCAAGCGGTTCGAGATTAAATTTAAGCGGCGCATCGAAAGCGAGGGAAAAGTGGGGTATAAAAGTCGCTGCGCGACCGCTCTCGGCATCAGTTCCTCTGATCACTTAGACTGGCTCGGACCTCCTAACAGAGCTCTCTCCAGTAGAACATTCTACCTAGTTCCAACAATTCATAAAACCTTTGTTCCTATTTTTCCTTGATGCCTGGGATATTGGAGGAGTTCGGCGACGTTCTCATCCCGTAGTCCAGGGTCACTCCTATTATTTTTTTTTTACTTTCCGATTAATTGATGCATGGGACATTGGAGGGGTTCGGCGACGTTCTCATCCCGTGGTTCATGGTCAATTATTTCCTTACCTCGTAGATGCTCAGGACATTGGAGTGATTCGGCGACGTTTAACTCCCGTGGTCTGGGGTCTGCATCCTTTCCTGTGTTGCAAGGGATATTGGCGCTATTCGGCGACGTTTAGAGCCCGTAGCCTAAGTGATACTCACCTTTTTTATTATTTCTTTTATTTTTATGATTGTTGGAAACAGGTTAGAAATTATTTATTCATATTTTGCAAATTAAATTTAAATTCAAATTGATAAAATTTATAGCCGAGGCAGTCTGAGCGGAACTGGAGATTTATTATACATCCAAGAGGTTATTCGTTAATAAAGCGAAATTATTCATAAACAAAGTGACATTCTTGAACAAAGTGAAAAATATTATAAAATAATTAAAGAAAGTGAATTAAATCAATACCCTTGGATTTATAATTGATTTTTGAAATAAAACGATTATTATTATTATTATTCAGAACGACAATCCAAAAGGCAGCGGTAAGAACTTTGGTTTATAAAAAACAAAAATTTATCAAATTATTATTATATCGAGGCAAACCACTTTTGGATTGTGGTTAATTTTGAATATTAGAAAAGCGAATAAAAGCGAAATAAAGCAGAATAAACAGGTTGTTCCAGGACAAAACAGAAATAAGAAAATAAAGCCAAATTCACAATAAAATTTTTTTATTATAAAAAACGCAGGAGACACACAAAAAGCGAGATACACAATAAAAAAGCGTGCAGGTTAATAAGCAGTATAGCGTGCGACAATTAATAAAACAGAAATAAAGCGGAAAATAAAAGAAAAATTGTTTATTTTATAAATCTGGAAAATCCTCGCGGATTTTCATACAGCAAATTGCAACGATTCTTATTACTCTCGAATCTTCGTGTTCGTTAGGAATTCGAATACATCGCAAACAAAATAAAAATAACAAACAAAAATAAGAAAAATAGAAACAATTTCGTGAATCCGGTAACGCGATCGAAATCTCACTATAAAATTTATCCGCGAGATTTTATTTTGTATCATTAATTATTAAATTAAAAAATTTAATTTGAATAAAGGGTCTAGCCGGATAAGATGGGCGAATGTGCCCCCACTGAATTTCGGGGCTCCAATTTTTTGACAGATTCATGACCAAAAAAAGGAAATTTCTGCAAATTTATAGTTGTCTATATTGATTTCCAACGATTCTATGTCAAAAAATGGTGTTTTTTTCATTTTTTTTTTTTTACATATCTAAAAGTTGTTTAAAAATCTGAAAAAAATCTTAAAAATCAGAAATCCTTCAAAGTTTATAAAAAAAATTATTTTAATTTTTATTCTAATTAAATACTGTTTTTATGGGGTAATTTTCAATTTTTTTAATTATTCCAACATGCACCGACTCTCCTACTATGTTGGCAAAATTCGGCATGATTCTACTCTCCAATTTTTGTAGATTGAAAAAAAAAAAAATTCAACATCCTACCTGCAACACATTAAAAAAAATTAAAATCGCAAAATTTTCCATTTTTTTGATAAAAATCCAGAAACAAATCATTTTTTACGCTCAATTAATGTACAGTGATGACTTTAGAGGTTGGGGCCATCGCACAGAAACGTGAATGATTGGAATTTAATGTTGATTCCAGACGAGCTTGAATTTGCGAGTTGCATTAAATTTTGAAACGACTCACCGCGATTTCTGAGCATTTCTCGATCTGGTGTTGATAAAAGAATTAATATCAGCATTACTGTCGGTAAAAGTGCACGGTTAAAGTGGTGCCTCTAGTTAGTTTCTATGGTAATTTTCGAACTCTTTATGAGTGAGTTGTTTTCCATGACAACTATAAACCATTTCTTTTTTTTTCTTCTTTCATAGTTTTTTCCATTCTATACAACTGAATTCGTATTCGTTGTAATTGAAGATAGAAATTCCTATCTGTTTTCTATCATATTGGAGACGAAGAATAAAATAGGAATATTCGGGGTGGTAAGTATTTTATTAATGTTGTTTTAAGCAATTGTTTCTTGTTGAAAGATATAAATCTTGTCAATATTCTTCTTCGATGCTTTATGTTCTAGAGATGAATTATAATTGACTAATCAACTTCACGAATAAACATGTCAACGTCCCACGAATGTTCGAATCCTGGAACAGATCCAAAGAGGTGTGCACATTGTGTACGCGTACTGAGAGCATTGAAGGGACAACGGAAACGAATAAACGATGATGCTGAATGCTTGGAATACTCTGGAAGAATAGGCAAAGTCTTGAAACTTGGTGATGTTCTCTGCAATCATTGCAGGCTGATTGGATATTGCAAAAGTACTCAAGTAGATAAACATCGCATTGAATCGTCAGTGGCATCTGCTTCAGAAGAATCCGGATCACATCAATCAGCAGATTTTGTTGAATCTCAACGAAATGCTACGCTACCAGCTGATGATGAGGCTCCAGGCCTCTATAAGCTGTCAACGCAGGCATCTTCACTTTCTATACATTCATCTCAAGGGGATTGTTTACAACAATCATCTCCAGGAGTTTTTTCACAAAATTCCACGGTCACTCATTCACAATCGTCTACTGACGACCCATCATTTGTTGTGAAGGAACCGGTCAATATCGAGTTGATAGAAATGCCCTTCCCTCGAGTAGCGTCGACTCACAAGCATTGCTTTCTTTGTTATTCATCATCAACAATTATCACTGTACCATCTCAGGCTCGATTGCAAGCATTCCAGAAAAGAAAGCTCTTCATTCCTAAAGGAAATCGCTGCTGCCCAACTCATTTGATAAATAGAAGATTTTATTCAGATGATCTTGCAAGGTTAAAAATACATGCGGGTACCAGTATGATTGAAGTATCTGACTTGACGTTTTTCCTCAATGACTTGTCAAATGCTCATGAATTGAAGCAACAAATTGGAGACGGTACTCTATCTGACCGGAGGCTAAAAACATTGACTGGTTTCAATTATGAAAATCTAAACGAACTATGCGGGAAGATGAAATCGATGCGGAATTCCAAGACCCGTAATGTTTTGCAAGCATTGGTAGTATTCCTTTTCAAAATGAGAACTGGGAATTCGAATAGTGTTATTGCATCTGTACTTGGACTTGAACGTGATCAACAAGTTTCAGATTATTGTGCAGAAGTTGTAAGCTCTTTCGAAAAAGATATTCTGCCAGAGGGTTTCGGTTATTTCAGCAAATCAAGACAAGATCTTGTAGAACGTCAGACTTCAGATACAGTGAAGAAATTGTATGAGCTTGAAGATCAATTAGTGCTGATATTTGATGGAACTTATATTCGTCATCAAAAGAGTTCCAACAACGGCTATCAACGGAAATCGTATTCTGGGCAGAAAAAAGTACCATTGTGCAAACCTTTCACTATTTGCACAACCAATGGATATGTTGTTGAAATGGAGGGGCCTTTCTACGCTAATCAAAATGATGCCGAAATAATGAAAATACTTCTGAACAATCCCAATGGCCTACAACGAATTATGAAACCAGGCGATATTTGTGTAGTTGATCGAGGATTTCGGGATGTAGTGCAGCAATTGGAAGAGAGGCATTACCAGGTATTCATGCCAGCATTGAAGGGGCAACGTTCCCAACTTACAACTGGAGAATCAAACCACTCTCGATGGGTTACAAAAGTTCGTTGGGTGGTTGAAGCAGTTCATGGCATCCTCGGCCAAAAATATAAACTACTACATCACTCTTTAGATAATAAACTTCTGCCGAATGTACGATCGCTCTTCAGGATTGCGTGTTATCTAAATAATACTTTTGGGAAGAGATTGAATTCTGATGTTGGTATCAGAGATGATATTATTGAACAGATGAAATCTAAGCGGAATACTGAGAATTCATTGGCAGAAGAGGCGGAATCGGGGCATTGGAATCGCAGAAAAACTGAATTTCAACAATTGACATCAGCGGATTTGCTTGATTTCCCAGAGCTGACGGAGAAAGAATTGAAAATACTTTTCACTGGTTCGTACCAGTTATCTCAAGCAGTATCTTACCTCGCGGAAATGATGGATGAGGATGGTAATGTTGCACTTCATTATTTGAAGAGGTTAGAAGAAGCAAATCACTCAATCATTCAAATTCTTGTGAAGTCGAGACATATCAGCAGAAAAACTTATAAATGCTACATTGATTACACTCGTGATTCACAAGGCTTATCTGGGATTCGCCGTTACGTGTGTGATTGTCCAAACGGCAAACGAACTGTAGGATGTTGTTCACACACAGCTGCGATAATCTATTATCTATCAAATGCTCGATACCTATCAAAAATTATAAGACCAGCTGAAATTCTTACAGGACTCTTTGATGTTGAGGAAGTGAATGCTGTGATCAACAGTGATAGCGATGAAGACTAATCTGTGATAATAAAGACAGCAGGGATAAATACTTCATCTATGATTACAAAACAATAACAAAGTTAAACAAAAACAAGTTATATTTGTATGGATGTATGAAAGGTGATAAACAGGAAATGAACAGCTTATTAAATTATCTATATATTTGTATTAAGTTTCAAAACCCAAGATAGATCTTATTCAAGATGGAAGGATCAATAATACTTGTAAAAATTAGAGCGGATGGACGAAGATATAAAAGGGTCCTTGAATTTAATTTTCATGTTTCTGTTTCATTTCAAGGCAAGACAATTTTTGTAGAGCGTATTATTTATGGACTCACTAATAAATTATGATTATTCTCATCTGTGTTATAATTTTTCAACCACTCCAGCGATAATCACTTATTAATTGGATCAAAGGGATGATTCATTAATGGATTCTTACCGAAAAAATGGAAAATTTTCCGATTTTAATTTTTTTTAATGTGTTGCAGGTAAGATGTTGAATTTTTTTTTTTTTCAATCTACAAAAATTGGAGAGTAGAATCATGCCGAATTTTGCCAACATAGTAGGAGAGTCGGTGCATGTTGTAATAATTTAAAAAATTGAAAATTACCCCATAAAAACAGTATTTAATTAGAATAAAAATTGAAATATTTTTTTTAATAAACTTTGAAGGATTTCTGATTTTTCAGATTTTTTTCAGATTTTTAAACAACTTTTGGATATGTAAAAAAAAAAAAAATGAAAAAAACACCATTTTTTGACATAGAATCGCTGGAAATCAATATAGACAATTATAAATTTGCAGAAATTTCCTTTTTTTGGTCATGAATCTGTCAAAAAATTGCAGCCCCGAAATTCAGTGGGGGCAAATTCGCCCATCTTATCCGGCTAGACCCTTTCATTTGTTATATTTTTTCACATAAAAACCGCGTTTTTTCACGTTCTTTCATACCTGCTCCTTTAAATTTAAGAAGCACGAACCGACGCGTAGCGACGTACACTCGGTCGATAAGTGTATAACGTTACAATATGTGTGTGTATAGTGCGTCGATATCAAGAACTTTGTAACGATGAAGATCATTATGATTTCAACGAGGAAGGACGCACCGATTCCGATGATCATGAATTAGATGACCATCCTAAAGTCGAAGGTCGAGCCAAAAAAAATTGCTGGATCGACACGCGGGCACCACTAGCAAGAAATCCTGGGGTTATCGAGATAACGGGTCCCTCGTACCGTTTTGATGATGGAAGGGAGAATGGACCAGGAGACCAAGCAGTCGCAGGGCCTTCAGGTATCGCTAGATCGTCAGCTGTTCGCCGTCTGAACTTTGATATCAGCGATACCGATAGCAGTAGTAGTAGAAATGGTAGTAGTGAAAAAGAAGAAGAAGAAGAAGAAGAAGAAGAAGAAGAAGAAGAAGAAGAAGAAGAAGAAGAAGAAGGAGAAGAACGGGATGAATACGACAGCAATGAGGAAGACGAACAGAATGAGGATGATGATGATGAGGAAATAGAGATCGAAGAATGGGAAGACGATGAGGAGGAAGTTTCCAAAGCCGATTCAGGTAAAAAAAATCATTATTATTTCCACTTATGATCATGACTAGAGCTACTTATACAAAAATATATAGATCAGGGTTATGTAAAAAACTTCGATTTTTTTTTCGTTTTGGGGGTTTGATAGTTGTTGGTAACTGTCAAAAAAAGTAATTCCTCCGATATTTGAACCCCAAAATTTTGTAGAGGTTGCTCGAATGACTTTATTTTTTTTTCGATCGTGGTAGACAATCACGATTTGAAAATTTTTATTTTTCTGTTTTGCATGAAAAAATTGCCGTACTTGATGAAACAGTGATTCTTCCAAAATTAAGACTCTTAAAAATTTTTTAAAGGTCGCACAAATAACTTTTTTAGTTTTTTTCGATTGTGGTTGACATTCATTTTTAACATATATTGAAAAAAAAACAGGATATTTTTCCGACGCGAACGGAATATTAGGCAACGCTGATTATGTCCGACAAGTCGATAACAGGCTATTCAATTATGATTGGCTCCTTCAAAGATTGGGAATGTCTGATGATAATGAGGGGGAGTAGCGGAATTCGGCCACTAAAATCTTTTTTTGTTAGTAATTCACGCACTACTTTTATCGCATGTTTTTTTTTTTTTTTTTTTTTCAATTTACTTGATTATTCGGAGTGAGACTGATCTAATTTTTTAATTTTCAGTACATCAAACAGGCGGTGGAGAAGCCTGGGGAAATATTTTACCCCCGGGGCAGCGTTTTCAGATCGTGAGCGAGCAGGGCCGATACTTCAAACGTTTCAAAACGCGTGGTCGAGAAATTATTTTGAAACTGCGGAAACTTCCTGAAAATGCTGATCAATTTTCTTGGATCCAGGGAGCAATGCATGATGTTATGACTCATCTCACAGCATCATGCGAACCTCACGATTACGCAGGGGTGGAAATCAATTCGCCAGGATTTTCTCAAGGAGCGGCATGGCTGTCTTTTCGCCCTGTACGTGATTTTTCACTGGAGGATATTTGGAAATTAATCAACGATATTTCTCAAAGTACCCGTGAGTTTAGAATAGCTGATGATGCGCTAGAAATAAGAATGTGTATCGTTCGCGGGGTCCAGGGTGGAGGGCGTGGGGGTATTCCTCTATCACACGAAGAAGTTGCTAAACGATCGATTTTACATATACACTACCGTCGGAAAGTTTCCGGACAAAAGTCGGAAAAAGTTGCCGCACTCTTTTTCATGTTATTCCGTCGATAACGTAGATAAATTAATTTAATAAACGGCATTTTGAAAGGAAGAAATTTCATTTCATTTTGCTTTTTTTGAAAAATTTTTGCGATTTTTTTTACGACTAGGACGTCATTTTGAAAACGACCATTTTTCGTCTTTTTTTTCCCTCTTTACAGAGCGACCGCGTTTTCAGTAGAAATTTTTTTTTTTAATTTCATTGACCGGATCTTGAAAAAGCAAAACTCAAGCTTCAATTTCGTTTTTTATAAAATCCGTTACGATTTTTTTTGAAAAAGTTATCATGTTTTTGGCGAAAAAAGACGGATATCAGAAATTCCTGCGTAACAAGAAAACTATCACATTTAGAAAAAAATCTTAGAGGAGTGAAAAGTTGCCTCTGAGATTGTTCTAGTCACTTGATT
Organism: Campoplex capitator; assembly: GCA_037576405.1. Classification (NCBI taxonomy): domain Eukaryota; kingdom Metazoa; phylum Arthropoda; class Insecta; order Hymenoptera; family Ichneumonidae; genus Campoplex; species Campoplex capitator. The sequence goes on along the minus strand of JARBWI010000042.1, from coordinate 235,789 downwards.
TTTTCAAGATTTTTTTTCCGAAATTTTTTTTTTTTCGTTGATTTTAGTCGAACTCCAGGTCTATCAATATCCGTAATTTAAAAACTATGGGTTTTTTCATCAAAAGTCCAAGTACAAAAAAGTTTTATTTCTTTATTTTAAACATTTTGGAATTTTTTCAGATTTTTTTTCTCCGATGATGTTCATCACCATCGTCAACATCGTCGGATAAAAAAATTCGAAAAAAAATCTGGAAAAATTCCAAAACGTTCAAAATGAAGAAATAAAACTTTTTTGTCCTTGGACTTTTGGTGAAAAAACCCATAGTTTTTAAATTACGGAAATTGATAGACCTGAAGTTCGACTAAAATCAATGAAAAAAAAAAAATTTCGTAAAAAAAATCTGAAAAAAATCGAGTGACTCGAACAATGTCAGAGGCAACTTTTCATTCCTTTAAGATTTTTTTCTAAATGTGATAGTTTTCGTGTTACGCAGGAATTACTGAATTCCGTCTTTTTTCGCCAAAAACATGATAACTTTTTCAAAAAAAATCGTAACGGATTTTATAAAAAACGAAATTGAAGCTTGAGTTTTGCCTTTTCAAGATCTGGTCATAGAAATTTAAAAAAAAAATTTCTACTGAAAACGCGGTCGCTCTGTAAAAAGGAAAAAAAAAGACGAAAAATGGTCGTTTTCAAAATGACGTCCTAGTCGTAAAAAAAATCGCAAAAATTTTTCAAAAAAATCAAAATGAAATAGGATTTCTCCCCTTCAAAATGCCGTTCATTAAATTAATTTATCTACGTTATCGACGGAATAACATGAAAAAGAGTGCGGCAACTTTTTCCGACTTTTGTCCGGAAACTTTCCGACGGTAGTGTAGATAATCGTGATAATTTATGTTTACCGCGATCGCTTGTCACGGCGTATGCTCATGCTGAACGAGGTGAGCTGCGTACTGGAGAATTACATAAAATCTGGCAAAAAATACGTGATACTCGACGGGATTATCAACGATCTGAAGCTGTAAATCTAGTACAAAAAGCGCATGTAAAAATTCCGACTCGCGGATGCGGACTGCGTGAAATAAAATTATTTCAAAAATATTTCACGGCCGAAGGTATTGCAATTGTAGTTTATGAATTTCTCTCTTTTGGAAAACGTACACCGGCTTTGTTTGATGGAAGAGAAAATGTTATTGCGGAGTTCGGTCGAATAAAACATACTTTATTTATAATTTATTACGAACGCTCCCATCATTTCCAGCCAATTTTCAATCTAATCGGGGCACTTGGGAGTCGAGGATTTTGTTCACTGTGTAACACTCGATATACTCGTGCGATCGAGCATCGGTGTTCCAAAGAATGTGCACGTTGTAAATCGACAGAATGTAGGAGTAATGGCGCAGCACTTACTCAGTGTAATGAGTGCAATCGTTCATTTTTTGGAGCTCAATGTTTTACGCTACACAAACAACCCAGAGTACGTAAAGTCCGCGGATGTCGAAACAAACGTGAATCGAGTGTGTGTGAAATGTTAAAAATTTGTCGTAACTGTTCAAGACTCGTTAAAAGCTGGTGCAAACCTCCTCACGAATGTGGAGTATCATTTTGTAAAACTTGTAGACGCATACGAGCCATACCTCATAATTGTTTTATCGCTCCATTGAAAATCAAAAAAACATTTGTTCGTAAAACAACAAGGGAACAAAAAGATATGTCGTTGCAGTTTATATTCTATGATTTTGAAACACAACAACATACGCGGTTACGCGGAGATAACTCATCTCGTGTGCATATACCTAATCTTTGCGTAGCTCAACGTGTCTGCATCTGGTGTTTGAACGATGAAATTATAGAAAATGAATGTGAAGTTTGTGGACAGCGGGAATTTGTATTTGACGAAGACCCTATAGGAAACCTTGTAAAATTGGCTATAAATTCAAAATTTGAGAAAATAATTTGCATTGCTCACAACGCACGAGGATTCGATGGACAGTTCATACTTCGTTATCTTATTGAAGATCAAAAAACTCAAATGCCAGCATTGATTATGAGGGGTACGAAAATAATTTCCATGAGAGTAGGAAAAATTTGTTTTCTTGATAGTTTGAATTATTTACCGATGCCTCTCAGTTCGCTACCTAAAGCATTCGGATTTGCTGATATCGTAATAAAAGGCGTATTTCCTCATTTATTTAATACTCCAGAAAACCAAAATTATGTTGGTCCACTCCCCGACTTAAACTTTTATTGTCCTGGTAAAATGTTTGCAGCGGAACGTGAACGGTTTGTGGCCTGGTACACTGAAACACGCGAGTCGGGATATATTTTTAATTTTGCAGAGGAATTTTTGCGATATTGTCGCGATGATGTTTCAGTTTTACGTTGGGCATGCCTAGCTTTTCGTAAACTATTTATTCAATGTGGTAAAGTTTGTCCGTTTGCGGAAAGTTGTACGATAGCATCGGCGTGTTCATTAGTATATCGCAAAAACTTCTTACCAGCCGACAAAATTGCATTATAACCACCTGGAGGGTATCGGTGGGCTGATAAACAGTCTCGCAAAGCTGTTTCGTGGCTCGTATGGCTTGAGCAGGAAAAAGGTATCATCATCGCACAAGCTGGTCGCATCCGAGAGCAACGTTTACCTTATGGTCTACCACCGGTTGATGGGTATTACGAAGAAAACAACTCTCGTTATGTCTTTCAATTTCATGGTTGTTTTTGGCATGGGTGTAAGCGTTGCTTTCGTATAAACAGAGACAAGCGATTGCGATGTGGCGATACGATGGATCGGCGATACGAGCGTACCATAACAATATCGACACGGATTAAAGAGCAGGGTTTTTTATTGACTGAGATATGGGAGTGCGAGTATGACACAATGATCAAAGATAATACCGGTATGGAAGAATTTGTGAAAAACCATCCCATGGTAATTTTACCACCGCTTGAGCCACGTGAAGCATTTTTTGGAGGAAGGACAGAAAATTTTGTAAATATGTACGAAGTAAAAGATGGAGAACAAATACGATATGTAGATGTCTGTTCACTATACCCTTGGGTGTGTAAAACAGGAAAATTTCCGATAGGACACCCAAGCGTGTATGTAGGTGAGGAATGTCGCGTTCTTATAGGATCAAATAACTCGCTTGATAGTGTTGAGGGTCTGGTCAAGTGTACTGTATTACCGCCTCGTGATTTGTATCTACCCGTTTTGCCATTTCGAGCGCATGGAAAATTATTATTCGCTTTATGCAGGTCATGTTGTCTGAACTTGAATACGAATGAGAATTGCGAACATGAAAATCCAGATGAGCGCGCATTCAACGGTACATGGGTCGTTGATGAATTGAGAAAAGCTGTCTCACTAGGGTATACCGTAATACGCGTTGATGAAATCTGGCAATCAAGAGACTCGGTAGAGTCTCGGGACAAGTACATTGACAGTCCTGTCGTCTGCTGGCCCGAGCTCGCCGAGACTATACTTTCTCTGAATAAACCGATTCGCAGTGGTGGGGGTAAAATCGACATGTCATTTTATTGAATTACGGGGCTCAAAATTAATTGAGGAACTTCAAAATTTAACTTTTAGCTAATTAAGAAATTCTCTTTCGATCGCGCCCAAAATCAGCATGATCGGTCGCGTAAATGTTGAGAAAAAACTTTGCACGGGCTCAAGATTATGCAAAAGTTACCAACACATAAAAGATTTCACGTGTCTGTATACAACACCATCAAAGGCCTCTTGATGCCAGCTATAACCCATTTTCATGAAAGCCAGTCTCCAGTGACAGCTGCAGAGAGAGCAATGACTACTACGTTCACACGGAACTCTTATTCCGGATTAATTAATCGGGTTTATTATGCCCGATATATATGGGCAGATCCATTACTTTTCGACGAAAGTGTACGCGCTCAGGACAGCGATTTTTATGCTGATTCTTTCCTTGAAAGTACATCAGAAAAGGAGATGATCCTGAAAATTTGAGCCCGATTCGATCAAACCTGGCCGTTGGAGAACCAACCCAACCAAACCCAAACAATTTTTTTTTTCATTTTTCGTGATCACGATCTATAGACTACGCTAATTTCATGGAAAAATCCTCGCCAAGTACTTCGTTCAGAATTTTTTTACAATCTTATTTTTTTACGTTTGCAGTTTGGTTGGTGACATAGTTCAATTTCCGAACTTTATTATTTTTTCTATCAACATCAAACCGTGTTTGAAAATTTATTGAAACGCAGTAAAGCTTCCCGTATTTGGCAACGTATATTTCAACAGATCTTAACTTATTTTGTAATTTTTTTTGTATTCTTCTAAACGGCGTTTTGGATTTTTTTTCAATATCATAGGGAAACAAGGGACCACCATTGTACTTGTCCACGTTTTTTTCCCCGTGAGGGGATTTTTGCGATTTTTATTTTTTCTATCAACATCAAACCGTGTTTGAAAATTTATTGGAACGCAGTAAAGCTTCCCGTATTTGGCAACGTATATTTCAACAGATCTTAACTTATTTTGTAACTTTTTGTGAATTCTTCTAAGCGGCGTTTTGGATTTTTTTTTGATATCATAGGGAAACAAGGGACCACCAATGTACTTGTCCACGTTTTTTTCCCCGTGAGGGGATTTTTGCGATTTATGAAATTACTCGTTACAATCCTTTGACGCAAAGTGGTGGTCTTTTTGCCGAGTACATAAACACTTTTCTTAAAATCAAACAAGAAGCCAGCGGTGCACCACCGGGTTGTAGCGATGATCCTGAGACACTGAAACAGTATGTTGAAGATTATAAAAATGCCGAGGGAGTCACGCTCGATGCGAGTGCAATAAAGATGAACCCTGGTCTTCGCTCGCTTGCTAAATTAGCCCTAAATTCTTTCTGGGGAAAATTTGGTCAGCGTGAAAACCAAACCAATACAATCATAATTTCCACGCGTGCTGAGCTCATGGATTTACTCACAAGCCCGGAAATCGAAATTACGGGTATTCTACCGGTCAATCATAGAATCATGTATGTAAATTACAAAAATTCGGATGAGGCTATTCGTCCTTCGTTAACGAGAAATGTTGTAATTGCAGCGTATACGACAGCACAAGCGCGTCTTAAATTGTATAAATATTTGGAAGGACTTGGTCGTCGTGTATTGTATTGTGACACTGACTCCTGCATTTATGTGAGCCGTGGTCGGAGCGGCGAATATGAACCTCCGATCGGACAATTTCTGGGTGATCTTACTGATGAATTGTGTACGTATGGTGAGGGCTCATACATTTCTTCGTTTGTATCGGGTGGGCCAAAATTCTATGCTTTTACCGTGCGTAAACCCGATGGTACCACGGTCGAAGTATGCAAAGTCAAAGGTATCACGTTGAACTTTGAGAATAGTCGACAGATAAATTATGAGACGATCCGCTCATTCGTATCGGGAGAAAGGAGTGCACCTGTTGTTTTAAAATTCGATACTATAAGACGCACCGAATTCCATCAGGTGATATCACGCGAAGAAACTAAGTCATGTGCCCCGGTGAGCGTTAAGAGACAACACGATAGGGAATATTGTACACTACCTTACGGTTTTGTTCGAGCGAGTGTATGAATGCGAAATAGTAAATTAAATATTATTATTATTATTGTTAGTAAAAGTTGCATTAGAATTATGATATTTTTATTGATCACTTTTTATAATAAGATAAACTATTCAAAAATGTTGTATTGAAAAAAAAAATGATTACGATGAATAAAAAATGGTATAGTTCATTTTTGTTATATGTCAACGCTGATGTATTGAACCCTATCTTTTTTTTTTAATCTCAGGTATAAAAGACTCTACTGCGTTACACCTGCTATTGCCGATTCTCTCGACGGGTGATTCATTTTCAAAATGAATATAATCTAATGCGTTTGATTTTTCAAGTCATTTCTTAACATGGATTCGCGATGGAAGCATCCATGGACTTCCATGATTTGTGGACCAACAGGGTGTGGCAAAACTTTTTTCGTGAAAAAATTTTTCAAATACATTCATGAAATGGCCGATGTTCGTTTCGAACGAATACTTTTTTATTACTCGGAATGGCAGCCTGGATATTCAGAGTATGGAGAAACAGTTGAATTTCGGGAGGGATTACCGCAGTCTGCTGACTATTCATCCGATCAGCGTCCTAAGCTCATCGTGATTGACGATTTAATGCGAGAAGCCTCAAATAATAGCATTGTAGACTTATTCACAAAGGGAAGTCATCATAAAAATTTGAGTGTGATCTTCATAACACAAAACTTATTTCATCAAGGTCACGGTCAAAGGGATATATCCTTAAATACGAATTATATTATTATTTTCAAGAATCCTCGAGACCGTGCCCAAATACAACATCTCGCTCGGCAGGTGTGACCGGAAAACCCCCGTTTTTTGCAAGAAGTGTATTTCGATGCGACATCAGCCCCCCACGGTTATTTATTACTTGATTTGAAACAGTCGACAACTGATAATTGTCGGTTTCGCGCATGCGTATTTCCTGATGATCAATATAATTACGTTTATATTCCGAAAAAAGAAACCTCACGGGGAAAAAAACGTGGACAAGTACATTGGTGGTCCCTTGTTTCCCTATGATATTGAAAAAAATCCAAAACGCCGCTTAGAAGAATACAAAAAAAATTACAAAATAAGTTAAGATCTGTTGAAATATACGTGGCCAAATACGGGAAGCTTTACTGCGTTTCAATAAATTTTCAAATACGGTTTGATGTTGATAGAAAAAATAATAAAGTTCGGAAATTCAACTATTTCACCAACCAAATTGCAAACGTAAAAAAGTTAGATTGTAAAAAAATTGTGAACGAAGTACTTGGCGAATTCGTGATCACGATCTATACACTACGCTTATTTCATGGAAAAATCCTCGCCAAGTACTTCGTTCACAATTTTTTTACGATCTTATTTTTTTACGTTTGCAATTTGGTTGGTGACATAGTTGAATTTCCAAACTTGATTATTTTTTCTATAAACATCAAACCGTCTTTGGAAATTTATTGAAACGCAGTAAAGCTTCCCGTATTTGGCCACGTATATTTCAACAGATCTCAACTTATTTTGTAACTTTTTTTGAATTCTTCTAAGCGGCGTTTTGGATTTTTTTAATATCATAGGGAAACAAGGGACCACCAATGTACTTGTCCACGTTTTTTTCCCCGTGAGGGGATTTTCGCGATTATATCACTTCTTTTTTCTAAAATTCTTAAATATTTTGGTTCATATAAACTTCTATGGAGACTGTTTATAATTACAATCCGCACTTTTAGCTTGTGAATATAACCCATAACTGTTGATTTTATTTTGCATTTTTATATTTTGTAGATGAATATGTTCACTGCGAGATTTGAATACACAGGATCACAAAAAAAAATGCTTACCAGTCTGTTCAAAAGTTTATACTGAGATCATTATTTTTCACAATTTATCCAATTTACTCGCTAATCTCGCACTTTACCATTACAGAACTTCACTCAGAATCTCCGTTGAATATTTTTATTAAATCCATTAATCGAAATTTTTCGGACGTCCTGCACTTGATTATGTCAAAACTCCGTTAATAACCGTTGTAGATGTCATACACTACGCTTACACGGCACTCGTATTCCGATTTGGTTATAATGGGGTGTATATACATATATATCGGGCATAATAAACCCGATTAATTAATCCGGAATAAGAGTTCCGTGTGAACGTAGTAGTCATTGCTCTCTCTCTCTCTCTCTCTCTCTCCAGCTGTCACTGGAGACTGACTTTGATGAAAATGTGTCTTGAGGCGTGCGATGAGGCCTATCATGGTGTTGTATACAGACACGTCAAATTCTTGGATGTGTTGGTAACTTTTGCATAATCTTGAGCCCGTGCAAAGTTTTTTCTCAGCAATTACGCGACCGATCATGCTGATTTTGGGCGCAATCGAAAGAGAATTTTTTAATTAGCTAAAAGTTCAATTTTTGAGTTCCTCAATTGCTTCTGTGCTTCGTAATTCAATAAAATGACATGCCAATTTTACCCCCACCACCGCGAAAAGTTTTGTTTCGAGAAAGTATAGTCTCGGCGAGCCTCGGGCCAGCAGACGACAGGGCTGTCAATGTACTTGTCCCGAGACTCTACCGAGTCTCTTGATATCGACGTTTTGCAAAAATTCGCGCATGCTTATAATCAGTCACGTCACTCGGGTACACGAATGCGACCTTCTGAGGTGACTTTGGAAAACGCTAGCATGGCTCGTAAAAATCTTGCCCGACGATATAATTCTTCGAGAAAAAAATTAGAAAACGAATTACCTAAATACAGAGTAGGAGACTTGGTTCGCATCAGTAGCGCCAAAGCAGCGTTCGCGAAAGGTTACGAAAGTGGGTGGACTCGAGAGATATTCAAAATACATCGAATATCTATGAGTCGTCATCCATTCGTATCAAGAGACTCGGTAGAGTCTCGGGACAAGTACATTGACAGCCCTGTCGTCTGCTGGCCCGAGGCTCGCTGAGACTATACTTTCTCGAAACAAAACTTTTCGCGGTGGTGGGGGTAAAATTGGCATGTCATTTTATTGAATTACGAAGCTCAGAAGCAATTGAGGAACTTAAAAATTGAACTTTTAGCTAATTAAGAAATTCTTATTCGATTGCGCCCAAAATCAGCATAATCGGTCGCGTAATTGCTGAGAAAAAACTTTGCACGGGCTCAAGATTATGCAAAAGTTACTAACACATTAAAAATTTAACGTGTCTGTATACAACACCACCAAAGGCCTCTTGTCGCCAGCTATAACCCATTTTCATGAAAGCCAGTGTCCCGTGACAGCTGCAGAGAGAGCAATGACTACTACGTTCACACGGAACTCTTATTCCGGATTAATTAATCGGGTTTATTATGCCCGATATATATGTATTGTGACGTGACATTTTGCCCCGCCACCCGCACGAATACGTGTCGACCAGTGGCCCGGTATACGGCCCATGTGACGTCGCCGTTCGTCTCGCCTGGCGTATTCGAAAGAAGGCTCACCCATCGTAGTATAGTATATTGTGTATTATTAAGTTTGAGTTTGATTATTGAATGCGTTTCTCGGCCTGTTCAACCGCCTTGGATTACCTTAAGTCGAGAGAAAATTACCTAACGATTACCTACGTCTAAGGACCTCGAGACGAATTCTTTCTATTATTTCCGTTTTAATTCGTAATTGTTATCTGAAGTACCTTGAATTTATTTTATAATTTTACTCTTCGGTCTCTAAAGTGAGGAAAGCAATCTCACGCCCTACCTTTTACCTGGTGATTACCTCGGGAGGGATTTCGCCTGCATTTCGGGGATTGAGGATCGAACAACCGAACTCAATCGGGTGGACGAACAAAGATGCACGTGGAATAGGGCCTATTAATGCCACCAGTGGTCTTTTCGCCGTTGCAACCGAGAGTTGCCCGTCCACCGTCGTTACTTCGGGTACTATGGCCCGTCTAGTACGGCACCTCGTCCAGTGGGACTCGGGATACTTTCCGAGAGCTGGAGTGCAGAAATTTACCTGGCGGTTATGTGTGGGCCCACTGTGATTCACAGGGACGCCTCGAGTCATGAGGGAGGCCTCCCTCTACTTTACGGAATCGTCGGCCGAGTCCCCAAGAGGAAGAGTGCCCGAGTGACGACCCCTTTACCGAGTGCAGGTTGGAGTTTTTACCTGGGGAATCACCGTTATCATTGACGTTAGTCAATCGTCGTTACGTGACGAGGATTTATCGTCCTCGCGCGTAAATCATTTTCATATTTCCCGCGGTAAGCGGGGCGTAGCGAGCGACTTCGGTAGTTCGCGCTAGCGGCGTGAGAGCGCGGCCCTTGCGGGGGGTCCGAAGGAGTGGGGCGAGCGCCGAAAACCGAGAGCGTCGCACCGGACGCCATGTCTAATCAGTTGGATTTCGAGTACCGCCCGGCGTGCACGTGTGAGGAGAAAAGCCGTATCTAGTATCTTGTAGGCGTACCGGAAGACTTCTCTCGGTAAGCTCGTTCCTCATCGTTTCTCTTCATGGCCATTCTCTCTTTCGGCCCAGTATCTTCTTCCTAATCACTTTAAGTGAGCAGGAAGAAGAATTGGCGTTTCTTTGGCGATTTGATATTGCACGAGGAAGTATGGAGGGGAGCGGTCGAGTCTCACTCGACCGTTGTCTCTTTCTCTTTCTCGTTAATTTTGAGTTTTAAGTTCGGGTGAAACGAGAGAGTGGTCAATAGACTGTATCAAATAAAATCGATAATTTTTTTTTTAGCCTAACACAATCTTAAATTTTCCTTGAATATAAAAAAATGATTCTCTCAAAAGATGGGGCCAAAATTTCAATATTTAGAGGTGCCTCATCGGACTTCCGTTTTTTTTATTTGGTTAATCGGTAAATAACGGATTTCCATGAATGGAATAAACATTTTTCGTGTTCTAAAATGATGAATTATTCTGTTTTTATGTATAAATACTGAATATACTATAAAAAAAAACGGTCTTGGTTATTGCAGCAACAATTATCGGTCAATATATACACTACGAAATTTTCAGCCTCGTTATATATTCTGTATATCGGTGAAAAAAAATCATAAGAGAATTTAATAAGCACCGTTTTTAAGGGGACAGTTTTCGTTTCAATTTGACACGCGGCAAAGAAAATTAGAATTTTTTTTATAGCCCCTACGTGCTTTTGAATACGGCCGTTTTCTGATAATTTTTCGAGCTTCGGAGATGGGCTGCCCGTCTACTAGAAAATTTCTCTCATAGTTTTATTTATCATGATTCCAAAGGGGATATCAAAAGCTGCATTTTTGTTTTCAAGAAAAAACATTGTGCGAATTTTTTCCGCAAAAACATTCAAATTTTTGACGAAAATTGACAATAGTATTAAATTTGGCGTATTTTGGAAACGGTGGGTGATTGGAGAAAATATCAGTAGGGTGAAAAGTTGCAGGAGTTTATGATGGACCTGTTAGAATTATTTCCGAATTTTTTTTCGCCTTTTTTTCCCACTTTCGGAGTAAAATTTATTTCCATTTCCTCATGGTACTTTTTTTAGAGGGGCTTAAATTTCGTTCTGTCATCATCTTCGTGTAATTTCATTTGAAAATTGAATTTTCAATAATTTAGTTTTTTTGATGAAAAAATCGTGTAAAAGAAAGTAAGAAATTTAATTTTTAATTACAATGACACGAAGATGATGACAAAACAAGAATGAATACCTCGCCCCCTTAAAAAAAAAAATGCTATGAGGAAATTGAAATAAATTTTACTCCGAAAGTGAGGGAAAAAAAAGTATTGAAAAAAAATTCTGAAATAATTATAACAGGTCCATCATAAACTTCTGCAACTTTTCACTTTCATGACATTTTCCTCAATCACCCGCCGTTTTCAAGATGCGCCAAATGTAAAAAAATTGGCAATATTCGTCAAAAATTTGAATATTTTTGCAAAAAAAAAAATCGCATGGTACTTTTTTAAAAACAAAAATGCAGCGATTGATATCCTCTTTGGAATCATGATAAATGGAATTATGAGAAAAAGATTTTAGTAGCCCATCTCCGAAGCTCGAAAAATTGTCAGAAAACGGCCGTATTCAAAAGCACGTAGGGGCTATAAAAAAAATTCTAATTTTCTTTGCCGCGTGTCAAATTGAAGCGAAAACTGTCCCCTTAAAAACGGTGCTTATTAAATTCTCTTATGATTTTTTTTCACCGATATACAGAATATATAACGAGGCTGAAAATTTCGTAGTGTATATATTGACCGATAATTGTTGCTGCAATAACCAAGACCGTTTTTTTTATAGTATATTCAGTATTTATACATAAAAACAGAATAATTTATCATTTTAGAACACGAAAAATGTTTATTCCATTCATGGAAATCCGTTATTTACCGATTAACCAAATAAAAAAAACGGAAGTCCGATGAGGCACCTCTAAATATTGAAATTTTGGCCCCATCTTTTGAGAGAATCATTTTTTTATATTCAAGGAAAGTTTAAGATTGTGTTAGGCTAAAAAAAAAATTATCGATTTTATTTGATACAGTCTAGTGGTCAAGTATCTTTTTGGCTATTTTATTTGAGTTTGTTTAATTATTAGAGTTCGTATCACGTAATGTAAAATATGGCGAGAATTATTGCGTATTATTTCGTCTCGAGTGCTTCGTCGTGGCGCTCAAGGTCCTACACGTGCCGGCTACGGCGCGGCCGTGTTTTCTCTCTATCTCTCTCGCACTCGTATGGCGTGTTGGACGGCGCTGAGGTGCTCGTCGTACCTTGTTTATTTCTCGCTGTACGGGCCGTTGTAGCTTGCCCGTTTATAATTATTTTTCGTTGGAATTTATTGTATTGCGTTTTCGTCTGAGTAAAGTACGTCATGTGCTATTTTCTGTTACCTATAGCGTTGCGTTTGTTACCTATTTTTCTTCCGGCTATATTTTTCGTTCCGATTACCTTTCGACCCTCGGTCGATTACCTATCGTGGAATATTATTCTTTTATTTTTAATAGTTGCGCATTCGTTTCGATTATCTGTCGCGCGCCGTATTCTTTTCATTATTGTATTGCGTATTATCTTTCTCGTCCCGATTGCCTGTCGACCCTCGGTCGATTACCTGTCGCGTGACGTAGTATATTAATTATCTTTCCGTTCTAATTCTCTCCTGCGACTCGTACCTATTGTGGAGTCGTAGGAAGTCTTTTTCGAATTCTATTTTATTGCGCAGCCTCACGGCCTACCTCGCGAATTTTAGTTACCTGCTTGTACCTGTTAGGACGATTTTCTCTGAATAAATCGGTTGTTAAAAAGTGGTTAAACGAAACGCCTCGATTACTCTTATTTTGTTTTGTCGTAAATGTTACTTCGGGCCGACCAAAGGACCAGCCCCTCTACCTTTTGTATCTCAGTTGAGCTGAGTAGTCGGACCGTCCTCGATCGCACCCATCTCTCGTGCACCCTATCCAGCCAGGGCTGACGGGGGTGGATAAATTTAAATCGATCTCGGATCGATGGTACTTCGTACCTGGCGCCCATTCCACCCTCATCTAAGGGGGGTTCGAGAGGATGGGTAATGCGAGTCGAGAAGGGACAGGATTAGCTCGTTCGGGCAAAAATTCTCGTTACAGTATATACACCCCATTATAACCAAATCGGAATAAGAGTGCCGTGTAAGCGTAGTGTATGACGTCTACACAGTGAAACGGTTATTAACGAAGTTTTGACATAATCAAGTGCAGGACGTCCGAAAAATTTCGATTAAAGGATTTAATAAAAATATTCAACGGAGATTCTGAGTGAAGTTCTGTAATGATAAAGTGCGAGATTAGCGAGTAAATTGGATAAATTGTGAAAAAAAATGATCTCAGAATAAACTTTTGAACAGACTGGTAAGCATTTTTTTCGTGATCCTGTGTATTCAAATCTCGCAGTGAACATATTCATCTACAAAATATAAAAATGCAAAATAGAATCAACAGTTATGGGTTATATTCACAAGCTAAAAGTGCGGATTGTAATTATATACAGTCTCCATAGGAGTTTATATGAACCAATATATTTAAAAATTTTAGAAAAAAGAAGTGATATAATCGCAAAAATCCCCTCACGGGGAAAAAACGTGGACAAATACATTGTTAGTCCCTTGTTTCCGTATGATATTTAAAAAAATCCAAAACGCCGCTTAGAAGAATACAAAAAAAGTTACAAAATAAGTTAAGATCTGTTGAAATATGCGTGGCCAAATACGGAAAGCTTTACTGCGTTTCAATAAATTTTCAAATACAATTTGATGTTGATAGAAAAAATAATAAAGTTCGGAAATTCAACTATGTCACCAACCAAATTGCAAACGTAAAAAAATTAGATTGTAAAAAAATTCTGAACGAAGTACTTGGCGAGTTCGTGATCATGATCTATACATTACGCTAATTTCATGGAAAAATCCTCGCCAAGTACTTCGTTCAGAATTTTTTTACAATCTAATTTTTTTACGTTTGCAATTTGGTTGGTGACATAATTGAATTTCCGAACTTTATTATTTTTTCTATCAACATCAAACCGTATTTGAAAATTTATTGAAACGCAGTAAAGCTTCCCGTATTTGGCAACGTATATTTCAACAGATCTCAACTTATTTTGTAATTTTTTTTGAATTCTTCTAAACGGCGTTTTGGATTTTTTTTAATATCATAGGGAAACAAGGGACCACCAATGTACTTGTCCACGTTTTTTTCCCCGTGAGGGGATTTTTGCGATATTATTAGCTGCGCATTAAGAAGTTTCAATTATTTATATTACCATGCAGTATGTATACGCACAAATTCAAATACATATATTGTGACGACTTTTTCTAACCGTCGCACAAAATATTCCGATCTCGATAATTCCTTGGACGTCAGCCTAAGATGACCTTAGACAAATTTTATTCGAAATTATCGAGAACGAATATAAAGGTTTCCCGGTCGTAGCTGTAGTTTTAAACAAAGTTGGTAGATGAGCGTGTTCAAGCAAGTTAACAAAATAATCACACTCTTTACTCACACAAAAATCCGGAATTACAATTGGAATTTATTAAATAAAAAAAACAATGATGAAAATATTTTTCCGGAAAATTGATAATATGAATTACAAATCATTTAAACTTTCGATAATAAAAATAAGAGAATGATTTCAAGTTAATTTTCGATAACAAAATTATTTTACAATAAACTTCTGTTAACCGTCGACAAATCGTTTTGAAAAAGTATTCGGCTCGATCGCCCACGATACACAATTTCGTAACGTTAAGGATTTCGCCATTAACGCACTTTAAAGATAGGTGACCCGATAGATACCGACAATTATATCACAAAAATTACTAAAAAAACTATGGATCTCGAGATTGGACAAAATTATATAGAATTCCTCTCGGCAATTAAAATTCATTGAACGACAACGAAAAATCGCGAGAGATAAAAATTGCGAGAGATAAAAATCGCGTGACAAGGCGTAACCAGAATTTCCCAAACGCGTGCGTACCCCGAAACAATATCGCTCGTTAAACACCAAAGTTCTTCAAAAGATACTCGCGAGTAATTCATTACGAAATATCATAAAACGACAATAAGAGCGAAACGACGGCTCCCCACTACAGTTTCCGTAGGACGAGATCCGGAAAAAGACCACGGAAAATCTCTCCATCGATATTCTGGCGGCGTCGGATTTTTGATCAGGAACGGCAACGGTCCGAGAAAAGACATCCTCCGTCATTGCTGCCCAAAACTCGAGTCCCCGAAAATTGTCGCGAGAGCAAGTACGCGGACTAGGGTCCTAACCCCCCACCCTTAGCCTACTCGCGAGAATCGCAACCGTTTGTTCTAGAATTTTCGAGAGTTTTCAAGAACCTTCTCTCGCCGACCTGACCTCAACGTATTATTTTGAATTCCGACGATATGCTGAGCTGATACGTTTGACGTTGTGATAGGAGAATGAATTTTCCTCGACATCAACACTCGACTAAAACTCCTCGAGCGTACCCAAGTTGTGTCGTCACGTTGTGTTGTCTTTAAATTTAGGCAAAGCGCTGATTATTGAGAATTCACGAAATCTTATGCCTGTCGAAAATTCTTCGAGTCGGTCATATTAGCGTTACGACTTGACCGACGGGTGCTCGAAGGATAAAGAGAGCGATAGGGGGTGTTGTTGATAGAGGAGGACAGAGCGACATGCGCAGTTATCGATTTTCGATGATTGGAGATCCAATTCTCGAGAGTGGGGATAAGGAAAATTCGGGAGTCGATCCCGGGAGAAAGAGAGAACACTTGGGTTTTGTATTCCGTATGTGACCGACTTCTTTTGCTTACTTAGTCAAAATTGAAAATTACAACCGACGATCTTGTACGTCGTACGTATTTAAGAGTGAAATTCGACATCCTTCCCGTTTGTTGGAAGAAGGTCGAACGATTGTAGATCGTTGTCAAGATAATTGTCAGACTACCATCTATTATAATCGACTCAATAGTGAACCTGGCTAAGACTTCGTCAATTGCGGAACACGGAAGTATTGTACACTCTCGAGGAGTTTGGTGTCTACTAGAAATCTGAGGGAGAATCCATTGTCAAATAAGATTTGAACGAACGAAATGTAGGTCAAATAAATTTATATCAATTATCCAGAGCTTTCTGTATTTCTTGCGGTCTCTTTGCATGATCTGTCAGCTTTGGAAATCACTCCTAAGGTCCTCAACGTGACCCTCCCTGATTTATCGGTCTTACGATTTACGATTAATCGGTAAATATTAATTGCTAGAATAATCTAGCTGGCGCCCAATAAACTTTAATAATAAAATAAAATAATAGAGCCCTGGCAGCCGAAGGACCACGGCCGCGCTAGATGAGGAAAGTAATTCCGTCTCAACGTTATGCTGAGCGGTAATTTCGATGTTTAGTTGAGCGGTATTTTCGATGTTTCGATACGATGAAATTGTGCCTTCGGTTTCCAACGAGAATATGGCGATCTCTAGATGCTGATGGACGCATCCTGAGGTTAGACAGCTGAGGGTGAGGGCATGGTGTTAGCGACCCACGCGTAATGACCATCGACAGCGAAACTGGCAATTTGAATTTCCTTCTGCTCTCCGACTCGATGGCGTTTCGGTATCCCCTCTCTGAATCGCCTAAGCCTTCCTCGACTCGAAATTATCGTGGATAACCGCCGCTCGCTCGTACAATAATAAAAATAAATGAAAATAAATTAATATTCGGTAAATACGCTCGCATTTGGCCTTTCTGGATTTGCTCGAGAGAAATTCTTCGATGTCGAAGAACGCTCCTTTCTCGTGCCGTGCCAATTTAATCATTTTGTGACGTGGGCAAAATTACCACGTCACAATATACATTACCGGCCAAAAGTATGGGGACGCTAGTTGAAATTTCTTGACGCACTAAAAGTTGGATAGCTCAAACAAAAAAAAAGATATCCCAATTTTCCAAAAAGCATTTTAAAGGGGACACATGTAGCTTCAATTTGCGCCTTGATAAAACCTTTTTCAATATTTTTTCAGTCCGGTACATTTTTTTGAAGTTGGCCGTTTTTCAACCTTTTTTTGGCCCTTGAAAATCGCGCGCGCGGTTCGTAGAAAATTTTTCCAATGATATTCACCATAGAAAACGTAAAAAGGGGAGTACTAGAATTAATTTTGTTTTTTAAAAAGTTGCGTACGATTTTTTTTCGCCGCGTTATCTCATTTTTTTGCGAAAAAATAGCGTTTTCAGAAAGTACGGCGTAACGCCAAAACTATGAGGTTTTGGCGAAATTTTCAAGAGTGTAAAAATATGTATTTCATCATTCTGTAGTCGCTAGAATTTTTTTAGAATTTTTCGTGGAGATTTTTCAAAAATCAATTTTCGTCCGAATGCTGATTTTTTAAATCGCTTTAACTCGGGAATTATAGGGTGCGTGGAAAAATGTTAAGAGGGAAAATTTTCTTGTTTTTCACTGTAGTAGTCATTAAAATTTTTTCACAAATTTCTTTCGGAATTTTTTTCCAAACCCTCGTGTTCAGAATTGTACTTCTCTTCTTCTTCTCTACTTATATTTTTTTCTTTCTTGGAAAAAAAGTTGATATCAGAAATTATATCCCTTATCCCATTTATACGAGTTTCTCAACTTTTTTTTTAAAGTAAGGAATAAATTCTAAGTAGAAAAGAAGAAAAGTACAATTCTGCCAACGAGAGTAATGATTACTACAGTGAAAAACAAGAAAATTTTCCCTCTTAACATTTTTCCACGCACCCTATAATTCCCGAGTTAAAGCGATTTAAAAAATCAGCATTCGGACGAAAATTGATTTTTGAAAAATCTCCACGAAAAATTCTAAAAAAATTCTAGCGACTACAGAATGATGAAATACATATTTTTACACTCTTGAAAATTTCGCCAAAACCTCATAGTTTTGGCGTTACGCCGTACTTTCTGAAAACGCTATTTTTTCGCAAAAAAATGAGACCTAGCCAAAAATCCCCTTGACGGGGAAAAAAGCCTGGACAAGTCCATTTGTTCGTGACCCCCGTTTCCATTTGTTTTCACAGAAAAATCTAACCCCGCTAAAAAAAAATTGAAACCTTCAATAAAATGAAAAATCGAAAAAAACCCTAGAAAAAAATAGCTCCTAAAAAATTGGAGAAAAACCCTAAAAAAAATTCAAGACAATTAAAAAAACATACAATAAACGTGAAAATGGTAAAAAAAAAGTTGACGATTTTCGCTCAGCACTAAAAATTCTTGATATCCATAAAAAGACAAGTATTCCATTGATGGCTGAAAATCAATTAACGAGAAAAAAGGAAAACTCCCAAAAAGACATGGCACAAAAAAAAGAAACCCTTAAATACAAAATGGCGAATCGACAGAAAAACTTCATACAAAAAATAAAAAACTAAAGTTTGCCATCGCATGTTGAGCAGTTGAGCGGATACGCACAGAGTACTTGTCCGGCCCGAAAATTATTGTATTAGCCGCTGCTATTTCTAGGGAATATGCGGAAGCTAATATAAAAATTTTCGGGCTGGACAAGTTCTCTGTGCGTATCCGCTCAACTGCTCAACATGCGATGGCAAACTTTAGTTTTTTATTTTTTGTATGAAGTTTTTCTGTCGATTCGCCATTTTGTATTTAAGGGTTTCTTTTTTTTGTGCCATGTCTTTTTGGGAGTTTTCCTTTTTTCTCGTTAATTGATTTTCAGCCATCAATGGAATACTTGTCTTTTTATGGATATCAAGAATTTTTAGTGCTGAGCGAAAATCGTCAACTTTTTTTTTACCATTTTCACGTTTATTGTATGTTTTTTTAATTGTCTTGAATTTTTTTTAGGGTTTTTCTCCAATTTTTTAGGAGCTATTTTTTTCTAGGGTTTTTTTCGATTTTTCATTTTATTGAAGGTTTCAATTTTTTTTTAGCGGGGTTAGATTTTTCTGTGAAAACAAATGGAAACGGGGGTCACGAACAAATGGACTTGTCCAGGCTTTTTTCCCCGTCAAGGGGATTTTTGGCTAGGATATCACTTCTTTTTTTCTGACTCCTCCGAGACCTAAATTTTTTCATGATCACATACTTCGTGAATCTTTCCCCATGGTTTAAATTGGTTTAGTTTCGTCGATCCACTCATACACTACCGCTCAAACGTTTAGATACACCAGATAACTCTGCCAAAAAGAAAGATATTCGAATTTCCAAAGTGGCTTTTCAAAAAGGATGGATCAGGCTCCAGTTTGCCTTATTTAAATATTTTTCCATTGATTTTTTTTTTGGCCTTGTACGGACTTTGATTCCCGACCGTTTTTATGCCTTTTTTCGACCATCGCGGATTCGGCACACAATATAAGAGATTTTTTTTTCTTTTACTATGTAAAACTTGGAATGCAATGCAAAAGCTCCAACTTCTTCTTTTGAAAAATTTGTTGTGATTTTTTTCCCGAAAGTTATTGCGTTTTTGGCCAAAAACAGAAAGTTTTGAAAAATTCAATATAACCCAAGAATGATATGGTTTATAGAAAATTTTACCGATACAAGAAGTTGCGTATTTTCATACTAAATCACCTGGATTTTTCTTCGAGATTCTCTTAGAATTTTTTTTTTCGGACAATTTTTTTTGAATTTGACCTCTAGCAGGAAAAAAATGCATCACTATCAAAAAGGGATGAATGTACAAAATTTTCTTGTGGCTCAGCGACATGATTTTTATGTCACTGAGCCCTTGCAGCGACAAGATTTTTATGTCACTGAGAGATATTATCGCTTAGCGATTAATCTTCATGTGGTTCAGCAACAAGATTTTCATGTCACTGAGCCCTCGCAGCGACAAGATTTTCATTTGCCTCAGCGACAAGATTTTCATGTCGCTCAGCGACAAGATTTTTATGTCACTGAGAGATATTATCGCTTAGCGATTAATCTTCATGTGGTTCAGCAACAAGATTTTCATGTCACTGAGCCCTTGCAGCGACAAGATTTTTATGTCACTGAGAGATATTATCGCTTAGCGATTAATCTTCATGTGGTTCAGCGACAAGATTTTCATGTCACTGAGCCCTCGCAGCGACAAGATTTTCATTTGCCTCAGCGACAAGATTTTTATGTCACTGAGAGATATTATCGCTTAGCGATTAATCTTCATGTGGTTCAGCGACAAGATTTTCATGTCACTGAGCCCTCGCAGCGACAAGATTTTCATGTCACTGAGCCCTCGCAGCGACAAGATTTTCATGTCACTGAGCCCTCGCAGCGACAAGATTTTCATTTGCCTCAGCGACGAGATATTCATGTGGCTCAGCGACAAGAAATTAATGTCGCTCAGCGACAAGAGTTTATTTCCCTGAGAGATATTATCGCTTAGCGATTAATCTGATGCCTGCGGCATTGTAAGTCATGCTATAAATGAATAAAATGGTGGGTGTAGGAATAAATAGGTCAAAACATGTGAAGCATATTCATTCATGAAGCATATATTATTCTCCCGTCATTGGAGCATGTCGGTAATATGCCAGCTGAAAATTCGAATTTGTGAGGTTATGACGAGCTGTCAAAGCAGTATCACAGCATTCGTTCAGACTCGGTAACGACAAACCTGCAACACATTCTTCTCCCATAACCTTGCATTCCCGGGCAAATAAATGGTTAGCCAACGTTCGTTGTTCGACAAAGAACAAGTTGTAACAGTTATTTTCTCGAAAATGTCAAGGGCGGAAAGGAAAAATATGAACTAATTTCAGCTATCTCTCTCACACTCGCGTCAATATGGCCCTTCGAAATATCAGCTGACATTTTTCGCTCGCTCATCTGCACTGTTTTTTTTGTTTGTACTTATTCAGAAGAATATATAGCCACAGTGCAGAAGAATATATAGCCACAGGGCCACACAGGGCCACGTTATTACATATAGCTGTGTGCGCCACGAGTTTTCGAACGCAGCTCTGTCGCGACCAATCAGAAACTTGATAGCATCAAAAGGCCTTTCATTGTGTGTCGTATACATACACACCAATACTTCGATCTTAGCATAATCTTGAGCCTGTGCAAAGTTTTTTCTCAGCAAATACGGCATCAATCGTGCTGATCCAAGGCTTAATCGAAAGCTCTTTTCATAATAAGTCTCCAGTTCAATTTTCAAATCATAATATTTCTCCCCGGCTCCGTAATTAAGGAAAGAAATTTCATATTTTACCCCCACCACGGCGAATCATTTTGTTTCGAGATAATATACTCTGGGCGAGCCGCGGGCTAGCAGACGACAGAGCTGCCAAATGTACTTGTCCCGAGACTCTACCGAGTCTCTTGATAACGCGGCGAAAAAAAATCGTACGCAACTTTTTAAAAAACAAAATTAATTCTAGTACTCCCCTTTTTACGTTTTCTATGGTGAATATCATTGGAAAAATTTTCTACGAACCGCGCGCGCGATTTTCAAGGGCCAAAAAAAGGTTGAAAAACGGCCAACTTCAAAAAAATGTACCGGACTGAAAAAATATTGAAAAAGGTTTTATCAAGGCGCAAATTGAAGCTACATGTGTCCCCTTTAAAATGCTTTTTGGAAAATTGGGATATCTTTTTTTTTGTTCGAGCTATCCAACTTTTAATGCGTCAAGAAATTTCAACTAGCGTCCCCATTAGGGTGTGCGGAAAAAAGACGATATTTTTTTTTTTCGCTTGCATCCACCGAAAAAAGTTTAGTTATAGTAAAAAAAAGAAGCATGCTACAAGGAGAGCTCAAAATTAAATTATTTCGCGAAGCGCATTGCATTTGACGATTTTCCATAAGAATAACACAGGAAAATAATGTGGTCTCTGAACATTGTGTTACAACTCTTGAGGAAAAAATCGCTCAGTGTCATTAACATATTTTTGTAGAGAATTGAATTCCCTACAAAAAAAGTCCTTATGAGTAATACGCTCAGAACAATCGTTCTATTGTTATAGCGGTTTGAAGTTGGATGGATGAAAAAAAATTATTCAATAGGCTATCACGATTAAATTTTTGCTTAATAAAAAAAAATGTATAGGGTTTTTTTGTCGAGAACTATTTACTTTGCCGAAATAAGTCAATAGGACCATTGAGAAAGTAATTATTTCATCACTTCAAAGATTCAATGTTTGATTGTCATAAAATATCCATTTTTCTCACTTATAAACTCTTGAATATAATTCTTATCGTCATTTTTGGAAAAAGATTTATTCATTATTGCGAATTAACCATGATCACTAACAGTAGTAAATAATAAAAAGGACTATGGTTATTCATGATTGCATTGTCTTTACAATGAAGTTCAATCAGTGTTTTTTAGGGTTTGTTTGTTGCAATCAGGATATTTTAGACGATGACGGTGTACTTTGCCTAATAGGTTTTGCAGTTACTTTTCGTTTTTTTTTCAATGAGTGGTTCACCTACACCATGTTCGATGACGTCATCAAGAACTCATAGTTGCTGGAAAAAATTAAAGCAAGTTAAAAAATCTGTATCTTCTGGTCACGACGGAATATCTACCTCAAGAAATTTATAAGGCTACTCAAATCGTTTGAAAAGAAGAGTAGACTGTAAAAAAAGTTGACAAAATGACATTTACTCTTCCCAAACAGTAGTTTGGAGTGATTGAAAATTAAGCCTAAGCTTCATAAAAGGTCGTGGAATAAATAAATTTTTCGAAAGCATTATAATATTCAGATTTATTAGAACCCAATATCGATGAATCTTCCAATTAAATTTTTTTTTTCAATTAATTTTGCCCAACGAAAATCAGAATACAAAAAAAATCCCGATACAGAAAAAAATTTGGAATGGAAAAAAAATTTGTTTATAAAAAATTCGGACAGAGTTTACAAGTGAGAAAAATAGGTATTTTTGAGAATTAAGTACGGAATTTCCTTAGTAGTGAGACGATTTCTTCCTAAATGTTCTTGTCAAGTTATTTCGCTAAAGTAAACAATTCTTTATAAAAAAAACCCTATAAATTTCTTTCAATGAAGCAAAAATTTAAGCGTGATAGCCTATTGAATAAATTTTTTTCATCCATCCAACTTCAAACCGCTATAACAATAGAACGATTGTTCTCTTGGCGAGGATTTTTCCATGAAATTAGCGTAATGTATAGATGCATGATCACGAACTCGCCAAGTACTTCGTTCAGAATTTTTTTACAATCTAATTTTTTTACGTTTGCAATTTGGTTGGTGACATAGTTGAATTTCCGAACTTTATTATTTTTTTCTATCAACATCAAACCGTATTTGAAAATTTATTGAAACGCAGTAAAGCTTCCCGTATTTGGCCACGTATATTTCAACAGATCTTAACTTATTTTGTAACTTTTTGTGTGTTCTTCCTAGCGGCGTTTTGGATTTCTTTTATATATTTTACACGATTTGAACAACGAGCCCATTGACGGAATTTTCTACTCACCGGAATTGTCACGTGTACGTGAGGATCCACGACGTTCTCAAGTTGCTGATGCTGTGAAATGAATTCTAGAGACAAGGAATTCTTCTTCGTTATGCTACCGAGTAACAGTAGCATGCATTATTTTCCGAGTAATACCGCTACAAAATTTGTCACAAAGTTACCACGGCATCTTCATCTGGATGGAACGTGGGGGGTTGCTGTCGCTGAAATAAGTTATCCAATGACATTCTATCATATTCCTCGAACACCTCATACTATAACTTTCGATAACGGAGATTATGATAAATCTGGGCGCATTGATCAAAACAAATTTTCTGAACAAACAGATATTATCCCGAGTGGTGTGTATCGATCCATCGGATCTCTGTTAGAGACAATAAATAAATTACCTTGTATAACTGAACATTTAGAATTTATTCAGGAGCATAATGGATGTGTAAAAGTGGCACGAAAATGTAACGAAAACCGATACCACGGGTTTCATATTTCTCCATTAATTGCAAAAATGTTAGGATTCGGTGAAGCGACTCAAGCTCGAACAGGTATAAGTCTCGAAAATCCGTATCGAGGTTATCGACCTGCATCTCTAGCTCGTGCCATCCCAAATAGTCTGTTTGTATACTCCGATATTAGTGAATCCTATATAACTGGTGATGTTCAATTACCATTATTATCAGTAGTACCTATTAAGATCGAGGGTGAATATGTTTATGGGACGAGCAGAATTAAACACTTCCCTTCTCCGCGTTACATTCCTCTCATACGCCACGAATTTCACACGATAGAAATTGATATAAGAGACGAATTTGGTCAGCCTATTCCATTCGAGGAAGGACCTTTGACCGTGACACTGCGTTTTGAACGCCTCCATTAAATATTCCATGGATCATTACTACGAAGACGAGGATTCTCTTCTAGCGAATGGTCGTCGAGGCTATGGTGGAATAAGTCATGTCTATATTGGTACTCCAAACCAGCGAGGTCACGGAATTGGTAGTTTTTTGGGAGGACTATTTCGACGTGTATTACCACTTCTACGTAAAGGAGCCATAGCGATCGGTAAGGAGGCGATTCGCGCTGGAGCCAACATAGCATCCGATGTAGTCAGAAACAACATGAATTTGAAGGAAGCGTTTCATACAAGAGTAAGTGAATCTGGGAAAAACTTGAAACGCAGGGCTGAGGAGAAAATAGATAAATTGATGACGGGGGCTTGCTATAAAATGAGGAAAAAAGGAGAACCATGCCATTCCCTCAGTGGCAGTGTCACGAGACGAGTCGCTCTGAAAAATAAGAAGACGAAGAAGAAGAAAAATACCACTAAAACGAAAAATAAAAGTAAGAAGAAACCTGTCAACAAGCGGCGAAAATCGACGAAAAAGAAGAAAAATCATCGTAGTGTTGCTGATATATTCGCTTGAGAAAAAAAGACCAGGATGGCTTTCTTACATACACACTCTTGCGAGTGTTTAAAATCTGAACTCGAACTTTTTTCACTACCTCCTACACAAACTACGATCGAGAGTTCAAACTGGGTACACTATAAACCCATTTCTTCCTTAACAGATGATTCACCAATAGAATTTGTCATTCCTGGTCAAGGTGATGAGTACATCGACCTTGCTCATACTATGCTAAGCTTCCGTGTGCAAATAAAAAACTCCATTCCTCACTCCTCTTCCCCAAAAGCAGATGGATCGAAAGATACATCACCTCAGTTGCCAGATATCGGACCCGTAAATAACCTTCTGCACTCAATGTTCAATCAGGTGGATGTACACTGCCGTCGGAAAGTTTCCGGACAAAAGTCGGAAAAAGTTGCCACACTCTTTTTCATGTTATTCCGTCGATAACGTAGATAAATTAATTTAATGAACGGCATTTTGAAGGGGAGAAATCCTATTTCATTTTGCTTTTTTTGAAAAATTTTTGCGATTTTTTTTACGACTAGGACGTCATTTTGAAAACGACCATTTTTCGTCTTTTTTTTTCCTTTTTACAGAGCGACCGCGTTTTCAGTAGAAATTTTTTTTTTAAATTTCTATGACCGGATCTTGAAAAGGCAAAACTCAAGCTTCAATTTCGTTTTTTATAAAATCCGTTACGATTTTTTTTTTTTAAAGTTATCATGTTTTTGGCGAAAAGAGACGGAATTCAGTAATTCCTGCGTAACACGAAAACTATCACATTTAGAAAAAAATCTTAAAGGAGTGAAAAGTTGCCTCTAAGATTGTTCTAGTCACTCGATTTTTTCCAGATTTTTTTTCCAAATTTTTTTTTTTTTCATTGATTTTAGTCGAACTCCAGGTCTATCAATTTCCGTAATTTAAAAACTATGGGTTTTTTCACCAAAAGTCCAAGTACAAAAAAGTTTTATTTCTTGATTTTAAACGTTTTGGAATTTTTTCAGATTTTTTTTCGAATTTTTTTATCCGACGATGTTGACGATGATGATGAACATCATCGGAGGAAAAAAATCTGAAAAAATTCCAAAACGTTTAAAATCAAGAAATAAAACTTTTTTGTACTTGGACTTTTGGTGAAAAAACCCATAGTTTTTAAATTACGGAAATTGATAGACCTGGAGTTCGACTAAAATCAATGAAAAAAAAAAAATTTCGGAAAAAAAATCTGGAAAAAATCGAGTGACTAGAACAATCTCAGAGGCAACTTTTCACTCCTCTAAGATTTTTTTCTAAATGTGATAGTTTTCGTGTTACGCAGGAATTACTGAATTCCGTTTTTTTTCGCCAAAAACATGATGACTTTTTTAAAAAAAATCGTAATGGATTTTATAAAAAACGAAATTGAAGCTTGAGTTTTGCCTTTTCAAGATCCGGTCATAGAAATTAAAAAAAAAATTTCTACTGGAAACGCGGTCGCTCTGTAAAAAGGAAAAAAAAAGAGGAAAAAAGGTCGTTTTCAAAATGACGTCCTAGTCGTAAAAAAAATCGCAAAAATTTTTCAAAAAAAGAAAAATGAAATAGGATTTCCCCCCTTTAAAATGCCGTTTATTAAATTAATTTATCTACGTTATCGACGGAATAACATGAAAAAGAGTGTGGCAACTTTTTCCGACTTTTGTCCGGAAACTTTCCGACGGTAGTGTATATTTGAACCAAAAACTCGTCTCACCTCCGAATAACGCTTACACGTATCGATCATACATTGAAACATTGTTAAATTACGGACCAGCAGCCAAAAAATCTCATCTTACTTCTGTTTTGTGGTACGATGATACGCCGGGAAAAATGGATGATACTAGTTTCAAAAATAATAACGGATTGCGAGAACGGGCGAAATTACTTTCCAGAGGAAAAACAGTGGATTTGCTGAGTCATCTAGATCAAGAGACTCGGTAGAGTCTCGGGACAAGTACATTGACAGCCCTGTCGTCTGCTGGCCCGAGGCTCGCCGAGACTATACTTTCCATGGAATAAGCGTAGTGTATAGATCATGATCAAGAATTTGCCAAGTACTTCGTTCAGAATTTTTTTACGATCTTATTTTTTTACGTTTGCAATTTGGTTGGTGACATAGTTGAATTTCCAAACTTGATTATTTTTTCTATAAACATCAAACCGTCTTTGGAAATTTATTGAAACGCAGTAAAGCTTCCCGTATTTGGCCACGTATATTTCAACAGATCTCAACTTATTTTGTAACTCTTTTTGAATTCTTCTAAGCGGCGTTTTGGATTTTTTTAATATCATAGGGAAACAAGGGACCACCAATGTA
Source organism: Campoplex capitator (assembly GCA_037576405.1). Classification (NCBI taxonomy): domain Eukaryota; kingdom Metazoa; phylum Arthropoda; class Insecta; order Hymenoptera; family Ichneumonidae; genus Campoplex; species Campoplex capitator. Next base: position 208,608 of record JARBWI010000042.1, on the reverse strand, counting down.
CTTGTCCACGTTTTTTTCCCCGTGAGGGGATTTTTGCGATTTTGCGATATTTTCAATCAAGAGCGTTTCCTCTTGAACGTCGTAGAAATGCGTCTGCGACTTGTGAGGGCTAGAGACTCGTTCTGTCTCATGAGCTCTAAACAGGATATTCCGTATGGATTAAGTATCCTTGAAGCTACGCTGTTAGTAAGACGAACCAAAATTGCACCTGGAATTTTACTCTCTCATGCCCGTGCATTGGCAAAAACAACAGCAAAATATCCGCTTACGCGAGTCGAAGTTAAAGCTATTTCGCTACACGGAGGAGTACATGGAGAAACGATTGACAACATCGTCCTCGGACAGCTACCAAAACGGATCATTATTGGATTCGTCGATAACAGAGCATACAACGGAAATGTTGAAATGAACCCATTCAATTTCCAAAACTATAAAATCAATTATCTATCATTGTATGTGGATGGAGCACAAGTACCATCTAGACCGCTACAACCAGATTTTACGCAAAATAATCTTTACGTTGACACCTACCATACATTATTTTCGGTTACAGGGATACATTTTCTCAATGAGGGTAATTCAATAAGTCGAGAGAGTTATCCCAACGGATATTGTCTTTTCGCATTCGACTTGACACCTGATCTTTCTGCGAACTCCAGCTCGCATTGGAATTTGGTGAAACACGGTAGTGTGAGAATCGAGGTACGATTTGCTGAGGCGTTGGCATCGACTGTGAATTGTATTGTATATGCTGAATATGACAATGTCCTTGAGATCGACGCCTCGCGACAAGTAATCGCTGACTTCAGCGGATAAGCACCGTCAAAGCAGGCATCAGGTTTCTTGACATCCGTCGACCGTCTTTCCGCCACAGAGTTGGATTTTGGAGAAAAACCAGCTCAGTTTACTGTGCGCTGCTGGTCAGTACGGTCGTAAAAAAAAAAAATGGAGATAATTATTGATATCCAAGGAATGCGGGATAAAGAGCATCGTTTTCTACCAAAAGAAGTTGCCATCGTTGCTCTAAACCAACCATTTACAATGCACTGGATTGTTTCTCCTCCATATGCATTCAACGAGCTTCCCAGATTAATACGCCATGAAAATCAAATTTTAACACTTCATCATCATGGTTTGGAGTGGTACGAGGGAGATGTTTCCTGTAAGCAACTCTATGCCAATTTGCGAGAAATAGCACGACATGCAAAAACTATCTGGACTCGGGGTTATGAAAAGGCTGACTTATTGAGTCAGGTAATTACTCGAGAAATCAACGATCTCGAAAAACCGGAATGGGAGTGTCCAAGTTTTAATAAATTATCTACATCACGCAGTAGATGTCTACGACATAGTTTGGGGGTAGTAAAAACCACGAATCGATGTGCTTTGACACAAGCTCTTATGTTGAAGAAATTTCTTGTTCGAAATAATACTGCAGCTGGCAGAGTACATACAGAAGAGGATAAAAAAAATGAGGAGTGGGAGGAGGAAAAGAGCGAGGACTCATTCATCGGTTGCTTCCTCTGCATAAATATTCCTCAAAACGAGGTTCTCATTTGAAGAAATCAAGAGACTCGGTAGAGTCTCGGGACAAGTACATTGACAGCCCTGTCGTCTGCTGGCCCGAGGCTCGCCGAGACTATACTTTCTCGAAACAAAACTTTTCGCGGTGGTGGGGGTAAAATTGGCATGTCATTTTATTGAATTACGAAGCTCAGAAGCAATTGAGGAACTTGAAAATTGAACATTTAGCTAATTAAGAAATTCTCTTTCGATTGCGCCCAAAATCAGCATGATCGGTCGCGTAATTGCTGAGAAAAAACTTTGCACGGGCTCAAGATTATGCAAAAGTTACCAACACATTCAAGAATTTGACGTGTCTGTATACAACACCATGATAGGCCTCAACGCCTGCCTCAAGACCCATTTTCATCAAAGCCAGTCTCCAGTGACAGCTGCAGAAAGAGAGAGAGAGAGAGAGAGAGCAATGACTACTACGTTCACACGGAACACTTATTCCGGATTAATTAATCGGGTTTATTATGCCCGATATATATGTATATACACCCCATTATAACCAAATCGGAATAAGAGTGCCGTGTAAGCGTAGTGTATGACGTCTACACAGTGAAACGGTTATTAACGGAGTTTTGACATAATCAAGTGCAGGACGTCCGGAAAATTTCGATTAATGGATTTAATAACAATATTCAACGGAGATTCTGAGTGAAGTTCGGTAATGATAAAGTGCGAGATTAGTGAGTAAATTGGATAAATTGTGAAAAAAAATGATCTCAGAATAAACTTTTGAACAGACTGGTAAGCATTTTTTTCGTGATCCTGTGTATTCAAATCTCGCAGTGACCATATTCATCTACAAAATATAAAAATGCAAAATAAAATCAACAGTTATGGGTTATATTCACAAGCTAAAAGTGCGGATTGTAATTATATACAGTCTCCATAGGAGTTTATATGAACCAAAATATTTAAAAATTTTAGAAAAAAGAAGTGATATATCCGCAAAAATCCCCTCACGGGGAAAAAAACGTGGACAAGTACATTGGTGGTCCCTTGTTTCCCTATGATATTAAAAAAATCCAAAACACCGCTTAGAAGAATACAAAAAAAGTTACAAAATAAGTTAAGATCTGTTGAAATATACGTGGCCAAATACGGGAAGCTTTACTGCGTTTCAATAAATTTTCAAATACGGTTTGATGTTTATAGAAAAAATAATAAAGTTCGGAAATTCAACTATGTCACCAACCAAATTGCAAACGTAAAAAAATTAGATTGTAAAAAAATTCTGAATGAAGTACTTGGCGAGTTCGTGATCATGATCTATACACTACGCTAATTTTATGGAAAAATCCTCGCCAAGTACTTCGTTCAGAATTTTTTTACAATCTAATTTTTTTACGTTTGCAATTTGGTTGGTGACATAGTTGAATTTCCGAACTTTATTATTTTTTCTATAAACATCAAACCGTATTTGAAAATTTATTGAAACGCAGTAAAGCTTCCCGTATTTGGCCACGTATATTTCAACAGATCTTAACTTATTTTGTAACTTTTTTTGTATTCTTCTAAGCGGTGTTTTGGATTTTTTTAATATCATAGGGAAACAAGGGACCACCAATGTACTTGTCCACGTTTTTTTCCCCGTGAGGGGATTTTAGAAATATGTCGACAGAATTATAACTCTTCAGCTGTTACTATGCAGTCATAATGGATTTGCATATAAAGTGAAAAAGTATATCTTTTCGCCATTTCTTAATCTGCTATCGGAGCATGAACACACAGCAAATACGAGACGCTCTACGTTATTTGCCGCTTGCTACCATCGGTGTATTTCCGGCCGACGAAATTCCTCGTACGTGGACGAGACCAGCGGGAATAATCGCCAACACAGATGAACACACAAAACCTGGTGAGCACTGGGTTGCAATGTACGTCGATCGAGTTGGAAGAGGATGGTACTTCGACAGCTACGGATTACCACCAATCATACCTCAACACCTTGCACGACTCCGAAGGAATTGCAAACTCTTCCGTTTCAACGTTAAGCAGCTCCAAAGTGATTCTTCAGACGTTTGTGGCCAATTTTGTGTTATTTTTCTGCACCTTATGTCTTGTGGTTTTGGTATGGCTAAATTCAACAATCTCTTCTCTGATAACCCCCGAAAAAATGACGAAATAGTGCGCGAATATTATAAAGCCTTTGCCTCTCGACAGATAAATAATAATAATAATGTTCATAAAAATAAAACTATGAGCGGTAGCGGTAGTTTCACCGAGCGCAGATTTCCATGTATACAAGGCTGTTCAATGCGTCGATGAGTGAACAGAGTGCGTCAAACTTATAAACAATGTTATAATCATAATAAATATGCGGGATTTTTTTTCATAATTTTTGTAAAACTAATGTAATTTATGAATAACTGGAAAAATAAAAACCGATCAAAAATGTATTCATTCGAATCAGTAATTTTTCCCCCGAAACTTGAAAAAAAATCATAAAAAGTAAAAAAAAAATCATCATAAAAAAAAACTGTAAAAATCATAAAAGTAGAAAAATATCGTACAGATATGGTACTCCTCACACAATCTCCCCCTCCTCCCCTCACCTGGCCACCAAGCTATTCACCTGTGGAGCGGGGGAAAATAGCTTGGAGTGGGTAGGAGCCTGGTGGGGGTAGGAGTGGGGATGAGAGTGGGGGGCGCCATACCTGTACGTATTCTACTACCGTCAGGTCCCGGCGCGCTACCTACTTTCATGCTTTTCAGGGCAAGGTTCATCTCCACTGGTGTCACGAGGGCCGGGGGATCAGACACCGGATGGGCGGCCTCTCCTCGGAGCTCCCGCTCGGGGAGCCACGGGAAGAAACGGTCCAGAAGTGCCGTGGCGCTTGCTTCCCAGGAGGTTGCAAGCACCCCTCCGACTCTCACTCCACCAATATCGACAGGGCCCCGCCGTCCCCGAAGGATCCGATACGCGGCTCCCCAGGGGTCTGCGTTGCCCGAACCGCCAACAAAAACACGCCAGTCCTGCTCCTTCTTCTCGAAGACCAATCGCTGATAGCTCCGGTACAGCCCACGATAGGCAACCCGGAGAGCTACCTGGTCCTCGGCCGGGGCTTCGCGTCTCCTAGCTCGCTGCAGGGCCACTCTGCCTCGCCGCGCGAGCCGCCTCGCCGAGGTGAGCTCTCGGCACCACCAGCGGGATCTTCTTCGCGGCTCCGAGCCTGCCTCCTTCAGCCGGGCATCATTCACGCCCTGAATCAGGGACGTGATCGCCGTGGCAAGGGCGACAGGCCCTTCCTGCACCAGTGTCTCGCGGTCGACGCTTGCCACAGCCTGCGCCATGGCGGTTCCGTAAATTCCCCAGTCCACGCCAACGGTTCGCCACCTGTGTACAGGCAGCGGAAGATCGGCATCCCCGTCTCTCCGGAGAAGGGTCACACAAATCGCGTTGTGGTCCGAGTGTCCAAGGTCCGGCAGGATAGCCCACTCGACCTCGTACTCTCGCTTAACACCCTTTCCCAGAGTTACGTCGATATCCGACCTACCCGTAGGCCCGTCGAACGTGAACTCTCGGGATGGCTCGTTCAGGACCTCCAAGTCGCACGCGACTATGAAGGTCTCGAACTCACCGCCCCTGACCGCGTTTGGGTGGCCCCTGAGCCGGTTCTTGGAGTACCATAGGCGGGACACGTAGCGGTCCTCGACGAGGGCCTGGCCGAGCTCAGCCATCACGCCTCGGGACCGCCGGCAGTTGAGCTGGAGGACACGGAGCCCAACCGGGGCTCGATCCACCGACCCGCCGGCAACATCCGCTGGAGCGAGATGGCTAGCCATTTCCGGCACTTGAGGCGGGGCCTTGCGAGGCCGCTATTTGGGCCCGCTCTTCCATCGCCATGCACCCCCGTTGCACGAGTGCGTCCCGATAAAATGGGCACACCCCGTCCATCGCCCTTTGGGCGGCTTCCAGGCCAGCCTCCCTGCAGTTTACAAAGCAGGGGGGCGCCTCTTTCGCCGGGCACTGCGCGGCGGTATGACCGTCGCCGGCGCACCAGCCACACACCATCGTCCGCCTTCTGCAGGACGCAAACGCGTGGCCGAAGCCCAGGCAACGGTAGCACCGGTCTGCATCGACGTAATCCCGGACCACACACGAGTGCCAGCCCAGGAATACCCGACCTTTTGCCGCCAGCGTGGCCGCGACCTCAGGCGTGGCCTCAAGGACCCAATGGGTCCCTGGGGAAACCGCGTGCCTACCCTCAAACTTCCGTCCAACTCTAACTACCGCGCGGAAATCCTCCACCCCCATGTTAGGAAAGTTCTCCGCACGAAGGGCATTCATAACCTCCTCCTCCGGAGTCTCCTTCGGCACCGCAAACACCCCGACCTTCTTCCGTGGTGCCTCCGGCGCCACGACGGTCAGGCCGCCCTCGCGGATGGCCTCACTCGTCCGGAAGAACTCCAGCTCTCCCTCCGTGCGCGTCTCCACGAGCACCCCACCCTTCACCGTCCTCACCCCCTTCACGCAGATCGAAGCCTCCCCCGGGTAGACCAACGTCTTGAGGCGCTCCTTGACCTCGGTTGGCCCCATTGGACCCTCTGTCGCACGAATCAGCACTGCGTGCTGCGGGACGCGCACCGGTCGCCTCACGGCCTGACGAGGGACTGCCCTCACCTCCGCTGGCTGGGGCTGAGCCACCCTGTGGGCTCCTGCTTCCTCTGCCGCAGCCTCCGCGAACGTCCTTACCCGCCCAGGCCTCGGGGGGGCCTCAGGGCGCGGGCCCTGGCCAACGGCAACTTCAGGTGCACCTAAGCGACGCACCAGCGCTTCGTGGGCAAAACGAAGCCCTGCGCTCTCTCCCGAAAGTGCTTCGACCTTCCCAGTGGCCGCGACCAGTAATGACATCAGCCCCGACATCCTCTCCTCGATATACGACGCCACGCCCTTCGTGACCTTGTTAGACGGGTCCATGTTATGTGCCCAGACTTCTCCGGCCAACTGCTCCGCTCGAGCTACCAGCTCCTTCACCCCTAACAGCCTGGGAGGCCCTTGTCCCCCGAACTCAGTTGGCGGAACCTCGAGACTAGCCCTTAACGGGGCCGGAGCGGCTGTGGCTGAAACCGCCGACGAATAACGCGGGGCCGACGAATAACGCGGGGCCGAGCTCGAACGCGGCTCCGCACCCCGGGCTTCTTCTTCTTCGCCTTTTTCTTCCGGCGGACTGTCTCCCACGAGGCCTTAGGGCCGGCGCTCGCATCGGTCGCTTTTACCAACGACGTTTCTCCACCAGGAGACGCGTCGAACCCGAACCCGAAGGCCTCGGGGCCTCCGACTCACTCCCTGCATCCACCCCACATTCCGAAGTGCTCCCATCGGAGACAGCTCCGTCGGAGTGCGATCGCGGCCGAGACGATCCCGGAGGACCACTGGCCTTCCTCTTTTTGGCTGGCAGCTTGCTCAGCCTCGACGATACGCCTTTGGAGGACGCTGGACCTGGGCGCCACGCTGAGACGCGGGACTCTGCCGCTGATGAGGCGCCCGCAGAATCTCCGTCTGACCGGACCGCACTCCTTTTCATTCCCGGCGATGCGGGGGGACCCATAACAATGGCCCCGCTTGCCGGGGACGCTTCTTTGACGTGCGGAGGGGCTGCACCGCCTCCAGCACTACCTTCCTTCTTTTCCGATGATTTTTGAGCCGCGGGAAGCTCGTTGTCCTTGACACCTTTTCGACTTTATTGAATTCGGACATTATTCATTAAAGCGGGGCTTTTCACGAGATTCCCCCAGCTCGATCTCCCAACCCTCAAACCCCTTTCCCCACCACCCCCCAATCCGAGGACGTTGACCCCAGCCGCGACACACCGACTGCGCCCCGTAAGGGCACGGCCAGCGGGGCACAACCGAGACCTCCGTCCAACGTTCCCAGCCCGAGGACCAGAACACCCCACGGCATGTCGAGGATCGCGGGACTCCCTTCTCATGGCACCAACTTATTGCGGGTGGCCGCGGTCGGGACAACACCCGGCCCCCCTGCAGCCCGCATCCTGGAGCCACCAGGACCACAGGGGCGACACGAGCTTTTTACACGCGTTGCTACGAGGCAGCCCACACCGGGTAGCGAGTCCGAGTCGGGCCCCGGTGCTACCGCGCGGTCCCCAGGCATGTCCACTCCCCATCCGAGGGAGCCTCCCGGGTTTCCAACTGTACCCTCACCGCATCCGCCAGATTCACTCGAAGGGCACGATCCAAGACTACCGATGAAGTGCGCGGGACCAAGGGTTTGTGTTGCTCTTTCCTGGTCCCTCACCGTCGAGCCACGCGGACAAGCCGCTTGGCCTTTCGGATCATCGAGACTCGGACCCCCCCACCATCCACGGGTGGCAACACATCGGGGAGTGCCAGTATTCGCCACTGGTCTGACGTTCGTAGGTCAACTTGGCCTACTGCGGTATGGGCACCAATGCCCGGCACCGGTCGGCCAGCACTCGGGTCCGCGGGTTCGCCAAACCCGAAAGGGCCGGGGCCTTCGGCCTCCTGCGCCCTTCCCTGCGGGGAGTAGATAGGGACAGTGGGAATCTCGTTAATCCATTCATGCGCGTCACTAATTAGATGGCGAGGCATTTGGCTAGTTGCCTATACGGGGGAAATGACTGTAAGTTCGTCATGACCCGCACCGTACAATTCCGAGGGTATTCCTCCTCGTACGGAGTTCATTGGGGCCTGTTCTTGTTGCCACCAATTCGTTCAACTGCCCGGCGTGGAAAAATAGCTTATAACGGAGTCCACCGAAGTGGTTTTACGGAATTTAGCCGCTCGATATTGTGAGCGTTGTCCGGGAAAGACCTCGTGGAGGTATCCGTCCAGACAGCTAGTGTCTGGCTCCGCCGCCGTGGCTATCTGCGTATTGGTATTCGCAGTGCCTTACGACTCGCACCGACATCCGTTGTTAATGGATTGTCGGGCTTGAACTTAGTTGTTCATTGATGCGATGGTCTCGTTGTCGTTTGCTTCGCTGGTCTTCAGGTCGTCGTAGTAGTCCGATTCGTCTCCCTCTCGATGTCCTTGAGTGGGTGTCCGGTGGTCCAATGAGAAATTTAGTCATCGTAGTCAATGAATTCGTTGGCGATTTCAATAGAAGCACTTAAGGCTTCTAATGCGATCCTCACCCTGTCCTTTTTAGGGATACCAAGCTTGTCCAGAGTGGTGATTGTTCTTCGCGGTAAGGCTCCTCTACTGCCTACTACTACCGGTAGAACTTTCCCTGTTGGGACGCCCAATCTTTGCGCCAGGAGGAGTGCGGTACTTTTGTACTTATCTTTTTTCTCCTTATCCGCATCTGCGAGGTATGACCCTTTCTCATATCTTACCGTGACGTCTACTACGATTACTTCGTTTTCAGTTTTTATTACCATGTCTGGTTTTTTCAGGTTTTCTCCATCGTCAATTGTTGGTTCCAGTATTACTGTGTGTCTCTTTCCGACATGTTCTGCGATTATGTTCTTTATTTTGTCGTGTCGGTGTATTCTTCGAGCTTTTGTCGAGATACACTGGCCTAAAATATGGGCCAGTGTTTCAGGGAATAGTCCACACCTACGGCATTCGATTGGCGCGTTCGCCTTCGTCACGCCTCAAGACTACTCTTGTGCCAAATGTATTAGTCCTTAGGCGAAGGGCATCAAGGTATCTTGAAGATTTCAGCAATGCTGGGTTCTTTAACCAACAATTTCCTGTCTTGTCTCTCATGAAGTCGTCAACTCCATGACCCTGTGAACGCAGCTCCTTCCAGGCTGTTCTTTCCCGTTGCCTGGTTTGTTCTTTAATGCGCTCGTAGTCGCTCATCACATCCGGCTTGTTAACCCTGAGAGAATCCGCACTTCGTTCGAGTTTCCTCGCGAATTTAGGATTGGATCTTATTGCTCTCAGGATTGGATCCTGTGATAGCCGTGTCGTGATGCCACTCTTTAATGTCAGTAGCTGAACTGAGCGTGCGATTCGAATGAGGCCTAGGCCTCCGTCTCTTTTTGCGGTGTAAAAGAATCCGCTCGCCGTTGACAGTGGGAGTTTCAAGATTTCCTTGATTTGATTACGTATATTGTTATCGAGCATTTTCAACGTACCTGCCGCTGGGGGACTGGCCGTGAGCTCATACATAAAGTGTGGTAAGATATAAATCGTAAACAGATCCACCTTTTGATAGGGCTTGAGACTTAGAGACCTCACATTCCTGATCGCCTCCGTGATCTTCGGGATTTCTTTTCCTCTTTGGAGCCCTGTCCACGGGCTAAATTTGGTTCCGAGATATGTACCTATTTCTCCAGCTCCTACTGATGGTATGGTTTCTTGCCTGACCTTGAGCGTCGGGTCCACTGTGTACCAGGTTTTATTTCCTGTAATAATTTGAAAGCTCGAGCATTTTGGGGCTGAGGGACTCATTCCCAGTCTTGTTAGATATTGGTCGAGTTTTAAAACTTGCTCTTGAGCTCTGGCTTTGTCCTTGCCAACTAGGACGATGTCGTCGGCAAAGGCCAAAACCGAGAGGTTTTCACCTCCTATCTCGATTCCTTGTCCGTCCTTATCAATCTCATCAATGATTGGATCCATGATAAGGATAAAAATTAAGGGGGCCAGAGGGTCCCCTTGTTTGACCCCTTTTTTGAGCGTGATTTCCACCCTTTGATTATTCGGTCCTTTGATGGATGTTGTACAGTTTTCGTACATTTTGCCGATTAGCGCTATGAGGTGCTCTGGGACTTCCTTCCTTCTAAGCGCTGTTGATATTGCGCTGTGCGGCACGGTGTCAAAGGCTTTGGAGACATCTGCTATGAGTATGACTCCGCCCTGCACGCCTTTCATTTCTTCGATCGTTTTATCGAGTATAAGGGTATTCGCTCTGCAGCCGTCCTCAGCCGTAAAGCCTTTTTGCCGAGTAGACTGTTTGACGAATCCCCTTAATCTCTGATCGATTAGTCCTGCGAATACCCGTCCCAACATGGAGCCGACTGTTATTGGTCTCCAGTTCTTGATATCTAGGTGGTCCTTGCCATCCTTGGGAATCAGCGTTGTCCGGTTTTTGCTCCAGGCTTTCGGAAAAATACAATGTTTTATAAGGATATTAAAAAAACCGAAAAATTCCCCTAGGGAAAAAAAGGTTCGGACAAGTACATTGATGGTCCCTCGTTTTCTGATATCAGAAAAAGTGTAAAAAAAATTTCCACAAAAAAGTAAGAGTAAAAAAACATTTCATATAAAAAAAAGTGTAAAAATAAATTCCATATAAAAGTGTAAAAAAATTTACATAAAAAAAATCATGAACCTTCCTGAAAAATATTTCAACACAATTGAAAAAAAAATTGACAAATGAGCAAAAACATTGAACCATAAAAAAAAAGTGTAAAAAAATATCCCATAAAAAAAATCATGAACCTTGCTGAAAATTATTATATTTGAAAAATAATTAAAAATCCATAAAAAAAAAAGTGTAAAAAAATATCCCATGAAAAAAATCATGAACCTTGCTGAAAATTATTATATTTAAAAAATAATTATAAATCTGTAATTATTCTGTAAAGTGAAAATAAATTCAAATAAAACGTGATCTTAAATACACTACTCGAAAACATTGCAGACGTGAATAACCGAAAAATCTTGCTTGAAAACATTTTCAAAACCAATGCCCCATTCTTCTCTCTTATTATAAAGGAGGAATGACTAAATGAATTGAAAAAGTTTCTATCTAAGTTACGTACAGCATTAAAATTTATGATATCATTTCGAGGCCAAATATTTATTGGTATGTCGGAATATTCATTCCTATGGGACGTATCAAGAACTTGAAACAGTTCTAATGAATCAAAAAAGTTATCAAGTTACGTGCAGTACTAAAATTTATTATATCAACTCGAGGCCAAGTATTTATTGGTAATTGCGAGTATTTATTCCTATGGGATGCATCAGGAACTTGGAATAGTTCTGAAGAATCAAAAAAATTACTATCTTAATTACGTCCAGCACTAAGAACTATGATATCAATTCGAGGACAAGTATTTTATTAGTAATTCGCAATTTTAACATTATGAAATCATAAGAGCTGAGAATACTCGTCCGGCTCAGAACGTCTTATCGAAATTACTAAAAAATCAAGAACCATAAAAAACTCCAAAATCTTGCTTTTCGACAATTAGAACGATACCAACCAATTTTTTTTAAACATATTCTGGCCCAAGGCACAGTGAAGTCGTGAGTTACTTTTCGACAGCAGAAACTTATATAAAGAATTTTCTTACCCATGACTTTTTGGTAAAATGGCTAATCCAAAAAAATTACATCGAAGGGGAAAGCATTTGTTACTTGATGGTGGCAGAGACTTGTACTAAAAAATCAACAACCATAAAAAACCCTAAAATCTTGCTTTCCGATGATTAGAACGATACCAACCCATTTGTTTTAAACATAATCTGGCCCAAGGAACAGTGAAGTCATGAGTTACTTTTCGACAGCAGAAACTTGTAAGGAATCTTCCTGCCCATGACTTTTTGGTAAAATAGCTAATCCAAAAAAATCACATCGAAGGGGAAGTCATTTGTTACTTTATGGTGGTAGAGACTTAAAATCAATTCGTCTCCGATTTTAAGGATCCCCTGATATCATTCACGACATTCGACGTCGATTGGATCGGTACAATTATGTTTAAATACTTGTTAAAAGTACTTGTCCGGCCCATCACTTTTTATTCAAATTGCTCATTCAAATCAAAATCAATGAAGTTGATCCATGTGTTAATTTGATGGAATAGTAATACCAGCCGCTACCGCGTCTCTTAATATACCGTGGCGGATCAGCGAGTCTCTGGAAAAAGTTCCGAATGAAGTACCAATTTGGACTCGGGATTTGGGACTCGAGTGGACGAGCAAGACTCACTAGTGAGTCCCAAATGGGACTTTTTTCCCCTCACTCGGTGCGAGACCAGAATTTTGTCAAAGGTCAGACGCAGAAAAAAGACCCTGCTCGGGACAATGATTCCTGATTTGGAACTCATGACGTCACAGGAAAAAGTCCCGAGAGTAGTAGGTGGCGCACTATGGCCACCCCCACTCCTATCCCCACTCCTATCCCCACTCCTTTTCCCCCACAAGCCGGCCGTTGTGAGTCCGGTCGGTGTTGTGGGTGAGAGGTTGGCGGGTGTGCGGAGGGGGGAGGGTGGAGTGCGACTATAGTGCGCCACTTTTTTTCTTTTTTATATATATAAAAATATTTATACAGATATAGTTATACAAACCCAAAAATTCCCCTAGGGAAAAAAAGGTAGGGACAAGTACATTGATGGTCCCTCGTTTTCTGATGATATCAAAAAAGTATTAAAAAAATTCTATAAAAAACATCATGAACCTTACTGAAAGTGATTTCAGCTCAATTGAAAAAAAAATCATAATTCAGCAAAAAAGATTATTGAAAAAATATAAAACTATAAATCTGTAATTATTTTGTAAAGTGAAAAAAATTCTAATGAACCGTGAGAAAATCTTAAATTCACCACTCGAAAACATTGCAGACGTAAGTAACCAAAAAATTTCGCTTGAAAACATTTTAAAAACCGATGCCCCACTCTTCTCATCTTATTAAAAAGGAGGAATGATTAAATGAATTGAAAAACTTTCTATCTAAGTTACGTACAGCATTAAAATTTATGATATCATTTCGAGGCCAAGTATTTATTGGTAATTCGGAATATTCATTCCTATGGGATGCATGAAGAACTTGAAAGAGTTCTACTAATAAATCTAAAAAGTTACCAAGTTACGTGCAGTACCAAAATTTATGATATCAACTCGAGGCCAAGTATTTTTTTAGTAATTCGGAGTATTCATTCCTACGGGACGCATCAGAAACTTGAAAAAGTTCTGAAGAATCGAAAAAGTTACCATCGAAGTTGAGTCCAGCACTAAAAATTATCAAGAGACTCGGTAGAGTCTCGGGACAAGTACATTGACAGCCCTGTCGTCTGCTGGCCCGAGGCTCGCCGAGACTATACTTTCTCGAAACAAAACTTTTCGCGGTGGTGGGGGTAAAATTGGCATGTCATTTTATTGAATTACGAAGCACAGAAGCAATTGAGGAACTCAAAAATTGAACTTTTAGCTAATTAAGAAATTCTCTTTCGATTGCGCCCAAAATCAGCATGATCGGTCGCGTAATTGCTGAGAAAAAACTTTGCACGGGCTCAAGATTATGCAAAAGTTACCAACACATCAAAGAATTTGACGTGTCTGTATACAACACCATGATAGGCCTCATCGCACGCCTCAAGACACATTTTCATCAAAGTCAGTCTCCAGTGACAGCTGGAGAGAGAGAGAGAGAGAGAGAGAGAGAGCAATGACTACTACGTTCACACGGAACTCTTATTCCGGATTAATTAATCGGGTTTATTATGCCCGATATATATGTATATACACCCCATTATAACCAAATTGGAATAAGAGTGCCGTGTAAGCGTAGTGTATGACATCTACAACGGTTATTAACGGAGTTTTGACATAATCAAGTGCAGGACGTCCGAAAAATTTCGATTAATGGATTTAATAAAAATATTCAACGGAGATTCTGAGTGAAGTTCTGTAATGATAAAGTGCGAGATTAGCGAGTAAATTGGATAAATTGTTAAAAATAATGATCTCAGTATAAACTTTTGAACAGACTGGTAAGCATTTTTTTTTTGTGATCCTGTGTATTCAAATCTCGCAGTGAACATATTCATCTACAAAATATAAAAATGCAAAATAAAATCAACAGTTATGGGTTATATTCACAAGCTAAAAGTGCGGATTGTAATTATATACAGTCTCCATAGGAGTTTATATGAACCAAAATATTTAAGAATTTTAGAAAGAAGAAGTGATATAATCGCAAAAATCCCCTCACGGGGAAAAAAACGTGGACAAGTACATTGGTGGTCCCTTGTTTCCCTATGATATTAAAAAAATCCAAAACGCCGCTTAGAAGAATTCAAAAAAAGTTACAAAATAAGTTGAGATCTGTTGAAATATACGTGGCCAAATACGGGAAGCTTTACTGCGTTTCAATAAATTTCCAAAGACGGTTTGATGTTTATAGAAAAAATAATCAAGTTTGGAAATTCAACTATGTCACCAACCAAATTGCAAACGTAAAAACATAAGATCGTAAAAAAATTCTGAACGAAGTACTTGGCGAGGATTTTTCCATGAAATAAGCGTAGTGTATAGATCATGATCAAGAATTCGCCAAGTACTTCGTTCACAATTTTTTTACGATCTTATTTCTTTACGTTTGCAATTTGGTTGGTGACATAGTTGAATTTCCAAACTTGATTATTTTTTCTATAAACATCAAACCGTCTTTGGAAATTTATTGAAACGCAGTAAAGCTTCCCGTATTTGGCCACGTATATTTCAACAGATCTCAACTTATTTTGTAACTTTTTTTGAATTCTTCTAAGCGGCGTTTTGGATTTTTTTAATATCATAGGGAAACAAGGGACCACCAATGTACTTGTCCACGTTTTTTTCCCCGTGAGGGTCATATTATTTCGAGGAGAAGTATTTTATTGATATATCGCAATTTTAACATTATGAACTTATGTTCTTATAAGGGTTGAGAATACTCGTCTGGCTCAGAACGTTTTATCGAAATGACTAGAAAATCAACAACCATAAAAATCCCCAAAATCATGCTTTCCGACAATTAGAACGATACCAACCCATTTTTTTCAACATATTCTGGCCCAAAGAGCAGTGAAGTCATGAATAACTTTTCGACAGCAGAAACTTATAAGGAATCTTCCTGCCTATGACTTTTTGATAAAATGGCTAATCCCATAAAATCACATCGAAGGGGAAGTCATTTGTTACTTTATGGTGGTAGAGACTTAAAAGAAAATCGATTCGTCTCCGACTTTTAGGATCCCCTGATATTATTCACAACATTCGACGTCGATTGGATCGGTACAAATTATGTTTAAATACGTGTTGAAAGTACTTGTCCGGCCCATCACTTTTTATTCAAATTGCTCATTCAAATCAAAATCAAAGAAGTTGAGTCATGTGTTAATTTTATGGAATAGTAATACCAGCCCCTATCGCGTCTGTTAACATAAGAAAAAAATTTTCTCCGAATTCCAGGAATGGCTCGTGTCAAATTCAACGTTTGACAATGTTTTTAACTGGATCAAATTGTGTCCGTAAATCAACTCGAAAATTTCTTGGAATGCAACGTATTATCAGTATAATGTTCTCAGCAATAGTATAGGTTGTTCTTATGCAGAATAGAATTTTTCCGCCAAAATAAACGAAGAGTAAAAAATGCCGTACTTGCAATATAATCTAGAGGCTACCGAATCAAATTTTGTACGCGAATAAACTCGATAATTTCTTAAAATGCGACTTCTCATCAGTTCAATGTTCTCAGCAATAGTATTGGTTGGTTCTTATACCGAATAGAATATGTCTGCTGAAAGAAATGAGGAGTAAAACAGGTCGTCATTGCAATATAATCTGCGGGGTTATCATAGATGGTTAGTAGGGTGGCCGCAACTCGGGTCATTTTTTTTTGCGAATTCCTTTGCGGAAACATCATTAACATAAATAAAAAAAAATGTCTACCAAGTTTGAACGCGTTAAAAAAATTTTAAGGGGTGCCCCCGAAGATTTGAAGTTTTAAATGCAAAATACGTGTATTTATCGAACTTGTTGCTTAATTATTTTCTGCCTTGTATAATAATGATGATAAAAATCTGAAATTTGGCAGACTTATTCTTCATATCGAAGGGTACGGAAAGGATTTTTTTCAGATTTTTCCGAACATTATTTCCATGATTTTAACGGTTACAAAGATACCCATATTTTTTTATTTTTTTAGTACTTTTATCCAGGTCCCTTGAAGTACTTTTAAACGTCACTTTGAGGAATTTAAACAAAATTTGAGCCGTAATTAAGAGTGTATGCTCAACAATAACTCATCAAAACTCGAACTTACGTGAGATTTGATCGGCGAAGTGGTCGAAGCAAAGTCCTTTTGTTAGCATCTACATACGTCTTTTGGTATTCTCCGACGACTTGCAGTACGTACTGTTTTTGTTCCTCATCGTTAGTAAGTCGGGTATTGTACTCTGTAATGAGTTTGATTCCTCTTTCCGCAACGTCATTGACAACGGCAATTTTGCTTACGATTTGAACACCAAATCGATAGCTCGGACTCGAACACCATTGGGAGACACCCTGACTGAGGAAGCTGGTGTCAATTTGGAACTTGTTTCAACCTTCCTCACTTTTTCTGATATACATTACACTTGCTACTAGAGTTAACGGAACACAACGGAAAGTGTAGGCAGCGACGGCAAGAAAATATGATTTGCGAAAAGCGTTCATATCACTGGCAACGTTAATTCGTAATCGTCTCGAAATAAATTGCCGAGGAAATTGCAATCGTTGAAAGTGCTTTTTCTAATATGCATTAGATAAATTACCGTCTATAATAAAGTGCTGATTCTGAAGAAAAAATTATATTTTCAGGAAAAAGCTGGTATGCTTGGGCCAGGTTTATACAAATGTGTGGCAAAAGTTGAAAAATTGTTTACAGAATGGCGGACTGTACAAAAACGCTAAAAGGAATTAACGAGAAGATTATGATTTCTTGGCAAAATCACAGAAAGCTAGGACTAATTAGTCTAGTTGATAATATTTAATCAATATACGATGAACACCGATAAAAAGATGAAATTTAAACCTCAATAAGCGCAAACAAGCCAAAGATGTAATAGAACATGGAAAAGTCGGTAAGAGATGTGATAGAAAAATATTTTTCAGTTCTGTAACTGAAATCCATAATTGAAAATTGTTTTGACGATACTGTTCAATTGCGGGTTTAGGCCACACAGTGCTATAAAATGATATTTCACGTCCCCTATATTCATATCACGCTCCCATTGATTTGAAAAAAAAATTGATTTCCATGTAGCTTCACATATTGTTCAAAAGTGTCAATAAAAGACTCACTAATGTCGAGGAACAAAGTTAATCGCGACGCAAATCATCAGAAATTTTCAAAAAACGTTTCAAACGTTGACAGAGGGAATTAGTTTGAACCGCTTCATCGATGAAATCTCACGTAAGTTCGAGTTTTGATGAGTTATTGTTGAGCGTACACTCCTAATTACGGCTCAAATTTTGTTTAAATGCCTCAAAGTGACGTTTAAAAGTACTTCAAGGGACCTGGATAAAAGTACTGAAAAAATAAAAAAATATGGGTATCTTTGTAACCGTTAAAATCATGGAAATAATGTTCGGAAAAACCTGAAAAAAATCCTTTCCGTACCCTTCGATATGAAGAATAAGTCTGCCAAATTTCAGATTTTTATCATCATTATTATACAAGGCAGAAAATAATTAAGCAACAAGTTCGATAAATACACGTATTTTGCATTTGAAACTTCAAATCTTCGGGGGCACCCCTTAAAATTTTTTTAATGCGTTCAAACTTGGTAGACATTTTTTTTTATTTATGTTAATGATGTTTCTGCAAAGGAATTCGAAAAAAAAAAAAATGACCCGAGTTGCGGCCACCCTAATGATTAGAAATTTTTATTGTGTCGCGTGCATTTTTTCATGGATACACAATAAGATCCCTTGTATATTACAGGAGAGTTCCATTACATTCTTTTACAATTAATAGAATTGAGTTAAAATACCTGAAGGTATTTTTCTCAATTCCCTGATTTCCATTCTCCTGATTCAAGAGCCCTGATTTTGATTTGAATGAGCAATTTGAATAAAAAGTGATGGGCCGGACAAGTACTTTCAACACGTATTTAAACATAATTTGTACCGATCCAATCGACGTCGAATGTTGTGAATAATATCAGGGGATCCTAAAAGTCGGAGACGAATCGATCTTCTTATAAGTCTCTACCACCATAAAGTAACAAATGACTTCCCCTTCGATGTGATTTTTTTGGATTAGCCATTTTATCAAAAAGTCATAGGCAGGAAGATTCCTTATAAGTTTCTGCTGTCGAAAAGTTATTCATGACTTCACTGCTCTTTGGGCCAGAATATGTTGAAAAAAATGGGTTGGTATCGTTCTAATTGTCGGAAAGCATGATTTTGGGGATTTTTATGGTTGTTGATTTTCTAGTCATTTCGATAAAACGTTCTGAGCCAGACGAGTATTCATGGTAATGCATGAAAAACGTTTGGTTCAAAGAAACAAAACGTTGTTAAATAAATGCAAAAGTGACGAGTACATCGGATGACGAATGAAAAAAATTAGAAACACAATGGTATTATAAAAAAATGGAGAACAAAGAAATTACCAATGGAAGAATATAAATAGCAAAACATTATTAACAAAACAATAATACAGAAGTATTCAAAAAATTACGAGCATAAACAAATTACCAATCGAAAAAAAATTAAAAGAGACACAATTGCAACGGTTGACAAATCGTCCTAGTCTTACTTAAAATTAACACGCAAAGTTGTCACAGTGAATATCTCCTAAAATTAGAATCACAAAAATATACAAAGAAAAAATCACAAACGAAAAAAAATAGGAGAGAAAAAAATTACTAACGAAAAAAAATATAAATAAGAAAAATTACAAACAAAAAAAAATTGAAAAAAAAAAATACAAACAAAAAAATTGAAACGAATAAAAAATTTAGCCGTACTTGGCGAGTTCGTGAACATGAGATGTAGGTGTATTACGTGAAGTTAACAACGAAAAAATTTCGCCAAGTACAGCTAAATTTTTTATTCGTTTCAATTTTTTTGTTCGTATTTTTTTTTTTTTTCAATTTTTTTTTGTTTGTAATTTTTCTTATTTATATTTTTTTTCGTTAGTAATTTTTTTCTCTCCTATTTTTTTTCGTTTGTGATTTTTTCTTTGTATATTTTTGTGATTCTAATTTTAGGAGATATTCACTGTGACAACTTTGCGTGTTAATTTTAAGTAAGACTAGGACGATTTGTCAACCGTTGCAATTGTGTCTCTTTTAATTTTTTTTCGATTGGTAATTTGTTTATGCTCGTAATTTTTTGAATACTTCTGTATTATTGTTTTGTTAATAATGTTTTGCTATTTATATCCTTCCATTGGTAATTTCTTTGTTCTCCATTTTTTTATAATACCATTGTGTTTCTAATTTTTTTCATTCGTCATCCGATGTACTCGTCACTTTTGCATTTATTTAACAACGTTTTGTTTCTTTGAACCAAACGTTTTTCATGCATTACCATGACTTAGCAGATTCATTTTATTTTATCATTACGTTTGAAATGGTTTTTTCATAACCTTTTGTAATGAAGTGCTCATTTGAGGCAAGTTTCGAGAGAATAGATCGAACTACTTCTTCTTATAAATCATCGTGCATTTGTTTTTTGGACTCCATGGGTAACAAGTAGGGTTTCACTGAGATTCCTGTCCAGGTGACATAAAACATAAATGTACTTGTCTCCAATTTTTTTACAGCATTCATGCTGTCTTTTGAGATTTGATTTGACGACTTTTTGTGCACTGTGAACTTGAAATCTTACAGGATATTGGAAAATCTGCATGTTACGACACAATATAGATGATATCCTGTTAATATCATTAATTTTGAATGCTTTTGTAATATTGTTTGGTTTATAATTTTTGGCTATTCATATTTTTCCATTCGTAATTTCTTTGTTCTCCATTTTTTATGATGTTTAAATTTTTTTTATTCGTCATCCGATGTATTTTTGTTTTTATTCGACAACGTTTTGCTCTTTTGAACTAAACGTTTTTCATGCATTATCATGATTTAGCAGGTTGAAATGGTTTTTTTTATAACTTTTCGTAATGAATTGCTCATTTGAAGCAAGTCCCGAGAGAAGATCGAACTACTTCTTATTATAAATGATCTTTCATTTGTTTTTTGGATAGTTTTCAAACGATTCATTTTTTTGAGGACAATTATTCATACATCATGTTGGATCAATATTTGACGAGGACAATATTGCAGAGATCTCTACTACATGAGTAACTCATAGGGTTTCACGGAGACTACTGTCTAGGTGACATAAATGTAATTGTTTCCATTTTTCCCCACAGTATTAATGCTGTTTTTTTTTGATGTAGTGAACCTGAATTTAGAAAACCGATGGACTTTATTCATCACCTCTAAGATTATCCATTGATAATGATTACTATGAAAATTATATAACGTATTTCACTGTGCAATACTCATTGCCGTACCGGCAACTGATGAGCGCGGTGTTACTAGGCTACGACGGATACGTTTCTGGTTAATTCAAAATTTCATGCGTTTGACACGATAAAATTTGAATAAAAAAAATAAAGTTTAAAAAATATATTATATAGTTATTAAAAACTATAGTGTGCTCTTAACAAATAACAATACGCAACTGCTCTGTAAAATAGGTGAGTACTATATTTTGAACCATTGTTTGAAAGTAATAGCATCTCTTCTTTCTGTATATAGCGGGTGAATGGACATGAAAAGAACAATTTTATTTTATTTCAGATGCCCAGAAACAAAATCCATCATGGAATGGTGACCAAAAACAGAAACAAGATTCATCACAGAATGGTGACCAAAAATCGACCTCGCCAGTCAAAATAGACAACAAACAAGGTTATACAAAAACTTGAAATATATTCAATGAATATCTAATAACTGGATAGTTTTATGCTCAAATTTCACATTAGAAATTTTTTTTTTTTTTTATTAACATCAACGTGGTAAATTGAAATCAGACGACCTTTGAAACATTCAGCCTCGCTGCTAAATGAGCGATCGAAGCTCTTGATTGTAACTTCTAATAATAAAGTATTGTCAGTTTTATTCCGTTGCAATTATTCGTGTTGTAATTTTTTTATGATGGTAAAATGTTCGTAATTTTTGTCAATTCTCTTGTAATATTGTTTTGTTTGTAATTTATTACAACATATTAATGTACGTCCTGCGAATTGAACTTTTTTTTAAATGCATTTCCGTAATTTAGCAGGTTTGAGTTATTTTATTAATTTTTGAATCGAGAATTCCTAGCATGATTTGATTTAATCAGGTGACGTTCTTTTTTTTTAAAGAAATTAATGCAACGATACTTTATTACAGACAGTTATATTTTGAAGGAGGAGTGTTTTACGGGATTCTTTTCAATGATAACGTGACCGGTTTTTCTATAAAGTGGATCATGAGTTTTTGTTGTCTACTAATCTGCAAAGAATCACCATTGTAACTTCAAAAATAGCGACGATATGAATTGGAAAAGAAACTCGATTTTTTCATTTTTCATTAGTTTTCTCCCTTAGAAAAAAAAAAATTTTTTTTTCAAATGCAAACCTCCAGTAGAATATTCGAATTCGAAAATTAATTTCAAAATATTATTCTCAAAAAATGGAAAATGTATTTTTAGTCCATGTGTTTTTAGTAAGTAGTATATACAATCTTGTATTATATAGTTAAATATTATTTTTTAGATGAGCAGGTCAGACCACCAAGATGGAAGCGTGTAGGACGAAAATGCCGAAAAAACGAAGAAGATGCTCAGAAACAGCTCCAATACTTATTGAAACAATTATCGACCCCGTCGATAACTAAATCACAGAGCCGGGAAAAAAAACAGTATCGATGAACTGTCACATTCGCGATCTCTATAACCTCAGTAGCATTTCGTAAACAACACACCATATGATACGTCAATATCATTCACGGAAATATATAAAACCTAAAAATTCCCCTAGGGAAAAAAAGGTCGGGACAAGTACATTGATGTCCCCTTGTTTCCTGATGATATCAAAAAAGTGTGAAAAAAATTCCATCAAAAAATCATGAATCTTACTGAAAATGATTTCATCACAATTGAAAAAAAAATTCACAAATCAGCAAAAAACATTATTAAAAAAAAAATAATAATAATAAATCTGTAATTATTTTTGAAAGTGAAAAAAAATTCAAATAAAACGTGAGAAAATCTTAAATACACCATTCGAGAACATTGCAGACGTAAATAACCAAAAAATTTTGTTTGAAAACATTTTAAAAACTGATGCCCCATTCTTCTCATCTTAGTAAAAAGGAGGAGTGACTAAATTAATTGGAATAGTTCCCATGTAAGTTACGTACAGAATTAAAATTTACGATATCATTTCGAGGCCAAGTATTTATTGGTAATTCGGAATATTCATTCCTATGGGATGCATAAAGAACTTGAAACAGTTCTACTAATAAATCAAAAAAGTTACCAAACTACGTGCAGTACCAAAATTCATGATATCAACTCGAGGCCAAGTATTTATTAATAATTCGGAGTATTTATTCCTACGGGACGCATCAGAAAGTTGAAAAAGTTCTGAAGAATTTTTTGTAAAATGCCTAATCCAAAAAAATCACGTCAAAGGGGAAGTCATTCGTTACTTTATGGTGGTAGAGACTCATAAGAAAATCGATTCGTCTCCGACTTTAATGATCCCCTGATATCATTCACAACATTCGACGTCGATTGGATCGGTACAAATTATGTTTAAATACGTGTTAAAAGTACTTGTCCGGCCCATCACTTTTTATTCAAATCTAAATCAAGAAAGTTGATCCATGTGTTAATTTGATGGAATAGTAATACCAGCCGCGACCGCGTCTGTCAACATGAAAAAAAAATTTCTTCGAATTCCAGGAAACGCTCGTGTCAAACTCAACGTTTGACAATGATTTTAACTGAATCAAATTGTGTCCGTAAATCAACTCGAAAATTTCTTGGAATGCAACGTATCATCAGTTTAATGTTCTCAGCAATAGTATTGGTTGGTTCTTATACCGAATAGAATTGCCCGCTGAAAGAAATGAGGAGTAAAAAATGTCGTCATTGCAATATAATCTGCGGGGTTATCCTAGATGGTTAGAAATTTTTATTGTGTGAAGTACATTTTTTCATGGATGCACAATAAAATCCCTTGTATATTACAGGAAAGTTCCATTACGAATTTTTACAATTAGATGCAATTAAGTCGAAATACCTGAAGGTATTTTTCTCAATTCCCTGATTTTTATTCCCCTGATTCCAAGAGCCCTGATTTTGATTTGAATGAGCAATTTGAATAAAAAGTGATGGGCCGGACAAGTACTTTTAACACGTATTTAAACATAATTTGTACCGATCCAATCGACGTCGAATGTTGTGAATGATATCAGGGGATCATTAAAGTCGGAGACGAATCGATTTTCTTATGAGTCTCTACCACCATAAAGTAACGAATGACTTCCCCTTTGACGTGATTTTTTTGGATTAGGCATTTTACAAAAAATTCTTCAGAACTTTTTCAACTTTCTGATGCGTCCCGTAGGAATAAATACTCCGAATTATTAATAAATACTTGGCCTCGAGTTGATATCATGAATTTTGGTACTGCACGTAGTTTGGTAACTTTTTTGATTTATTAGTAGAACTGTTTCAAGTTCTTTATGCATCCCATAGGAATGAATATTCCGAATTACCAATAAATACTTGGCCTCGAAATGATATCGTAAATTTTAATTCTGTACGTAACTTACATGGGAACTATTCCAATTAATTTAGTCACTCCTCCTTTTTACTAAGATGAGAAGAATGGGGCATCAGTTTTTAAAATGTTTTCAAACAAAATTTTTTGGTTATTTACGTCTGCAATGTTCTCGAATGGTGTATTTAAGATTTTCTCACGTTTTATTTGAATTTTTTTTCACTTTCAAAAATAATTACAGATTTATTATTATTATTTTTTTTTTAATAATGTTTTTTGCTGATTTGTGAATTTTTTTTTCAATTGTGATGAAATCATTTTCAGTAAGATTCATGATTTTTTGATGGAATTTTTTTCACACTTTTTTGATATCATCAGGAAACAAGGGGACATCAATGTACTTGTCCCGACCTTTTTTTCCCTAGGGGAATTTTTAGGTTTGATATCACGGCTTTTTTCTCAAAAATTCCGCAATCTTTTTTTGATAATTATAAGATTTTGTTTTAAATTTTTATGGGTTATTTCGTTAGTACATTTTTAAAGATTCTAGGCTCATGGTACAGACATGCCCAATGTAAAAATTGTATATTGCGAACTTTTTTTTGCACCACACAGGGGTAGAGTTCCAGGTGCGTTTTTTTATTAACATGGTATCCCCAAGAGGCCTAAACTACATCTCACCTCTTGCAAATTCGTTGCTAATTCATCCGTTGTTGGACCGTCTCTGAAAGTTAATACGCGTAACGACTGGGGTTATCGATGAAATTCAAGTCAACATGCTACGTTGAAAAATAAAAATGATAAATGGAAAAACGTTATCTTGGCTTATCTCCAGGGTGATTGGGATTTTTTTCCTGCAACAGTAGTTTCTTTTGTCTCTTTGAGACGGAAAAGCATGGTAAAATTTCGATTCTCAGCCGAGATATGAATTTCAGTTTCTAACATCCAATTTCATTATGAAAACTCGTTTTTTCACGATATTTTTATTAAAAAAACGTTACCTTAGCTTGTTTTCAGGGCGATTGGGATTTTTTCCCTGCAACTTCAGTTTCTTTTGCCCCTTTAAGACGGAAAAGCATGGGAGAATCTCGATTTTCAGCCGAGATACGAATTTCAGCTTGTAACATCCAATTTCATTATAAAAACTCGTTTTTTCACGAAATTGTAAATGAAAAAACGTTACTTTGGCTTGTCTTCAGAAAGATTGGGAGTTTTTTCCTGCAACTTTAGTTAATTTTGCCCCTTTGAGATGGAAAAGCACGGAAGATTCTCGATTTTTAAGCGAGATACGAATTTCAGCTAGTAACATCCAATTTCATTATAAAAACTCGTTTTTTCACGAAATTGTAAATGAAAAAACGTTTCTTTGGCTTGACTCCAGAAAGATTGGGAGTTTTTTCCCGCAACTTTAGTTAATTTTGCCCTTTTAAGATGGAAAAGCACGGAAGATTCTCGATTTTTAGGCGAGATATGAATTTCGGCTTTTAACATACAATTTAACCCTTTAGCTGCCATTGTAGCAAATTTGCTACGTCTACTTTCACCTCGCCTGTAAAAACATGAAGACGTTATAGCGGACGAATTAGTTTGCAGTGTTGTCAATCCATGCTAGCCTGGAGCTAGACAGAGCTCCAGGTGCCAGGACAGCTTGAAATTCAAACGTAAACATATGAATTATTTCAATATAGCGATAATGTAGCCGTGAAAATATACGATGCTTGGCATCTGCTGTCCGTTTTCGATCGAAAAAGTAAAAAAATAGACATTCTCGAAATATTTTCTTATGGAATTGGATAAACGAAGCTTGACTAGACACACTGAGCTTTGAAGATTCGTGATTGAATTCGAATAATAGTTCGAACTAAGAGTGTAAAACCGTTCATGCAGGAAATTTCCTACAGTTCGAAAACACTATTTCCCAGGCCCTTATCGATAAAATTATGGTTGAACATTCATGGTCCACCCTTTTTCAGCTATACTACCAGAGGGAATAATTTGAAGCCGTTCAGAAATAGGTGTGGCCGTTAAAGGGTTAAGGATAAAAACTCTTTTTTTCACGAAATTATAAAAAAAAATAATTTCACTTTTTAACAATAACGAGGTAAAGTCTTGATATTCTTTATTACCTTTGAAGGAATACCATGAGAATAAGAGGTGTCAGTTTTTCTCATATTCTCGTTGAATTTCAGAGAGTTATAGCAGCATTTTATGGGTACTTCGAAACAACATGTTAGGCAATGCGGACAAATTCAAACCAGAATCCTGCATTAGAAATTAAAATAAGTTATCAAAACTGTCAATTGAGGACAGTTGTATCAGTTGCTTTAGTCTTGCTCAAATCTCAATGCTATCAGAACCATGGCGACCATGGAAGGAACTTTTTTTTTGTTGAACACAAAAAATGTTTCAACTTATTATGCCGAATCGTAGCCAAATATGGAACACATGTACGGAAATTTTGCACATGTCGCTTTACAAAATTTTCAAAGTTCATATCCATCTGCTGCATTCCGATGATACATATTTTGATACTTTCAGAAAAAGAGCCTCCGACGACTTGCTGCAACAGATTTTTTCATTCATTTTGCCAAAATAGAGTTTGAAGGGTGAAGAAACATAATGTTCACTCGATCTAACAAAATTGGAAACATTTTAATGTATTCATCGTGTTCTGAAACCGGAAATTTGTATTCTATCCAAAAATGTTCTTCCGATGACTATTTGTGACGATATTTGAATATCATAATACTACCATCAATGATGAAAAGTGGAAATACTTACAAATAGCACACATGTTTCTTCATGAAATTGACAAAGTTTGCAGGTATCCGCTGCATTCCAATTATCTACATTTTGATACTCACAAAAAAAAGCAGCGGAAGACTTTTCAAAACTACTTTTTGAATTTAATATGCCAGAACTAAAGAGGGAGAGCGAAAAAAATACAGCGCACTTCTAACTCAATGGAAATGAGTAGCCGAATACTTTTGTAACAAATTTTTCAATTCATATGCCATAGTCGGAGCCAGAAAGTGGAAATACTTGGCACACAAGCCGCTTCACAGAAATGTCCAAGTTTTTAAGGATCCGCTGTATTCCAAAATGAATCGAAATTTGATACCATCAGAAACAGAGCATCCAAAGACTTTCTGAAATAATTTTTTGCAATATATTATGAGAAAAGTAAAGTAAAAAAGAGTAAAGCATAGTGCACTTTAGACCCAACAAAATTTCAAAGTTTCTTATGCATTTTTCTCAAGATTTCTGAGACAAAAATTCTGATTTTATCCAAAAATGAGCAGCGGAAGACTTTTTATAATAAATTTTTCAATCCATAATGCTAAAATTAGAAAGAAAAAGTTAAAATCTATGACAATTCTTTGTCGCAAAAAATTTCCGAAGTTTGCAGGTGTCCGCTGCATTCCAATTATCTAGTTTTTGATGCTAATAGAATTAAGACAGCAGAAAACCATTTGAAACAACTTTTTTCAATTCTTCATGCCAGTACTAAAGAGGAAAAGCAAAAACCACAGCGTACTTCAAGTCCAACAGAATTCAAAACTTTTTCAGGCATTGATGGGGTTTCAAAGACAGCAATTTAGATCCTAGCTGTTCAAGAACAAGCCGCTGAAGACTTTTATGACAAGATTTCCAATTCATATGTCACAGTTTTGGAGCCCAAGAGTGGAAATACTTGGTACACATGTCGCTTCACAGAAATTCCAAAGTTTATAGGTATCCGCTGCATACCAATGATACAAATTTCGATCCTACTGAAGAAAAAGTACCCGATGACTTCCTGAAATCTTCTTTTCGGATTCATTATGACACATGTAGAAAAGGAAAGTGAACGAATATTGTGCACATTGGGTCGAACGAAATTCAGTAATTTTCTGTTGTTTCTGTGGCTATTCGCAGATAAAATTTTGAGCGCATCGAAAAGTAAGCAGCCATAGACTTTTTATTATGAATTTATCAACCAATAATGCTACAATAAGAGATGAAAAGTGGAAAGACTCTCAACGTACACATCGCTTTATAAAGTTGTGAAACTTTGTAGATGCTCGCTCCATCTCACCGATACCAATTCTGATACTATCAGAAAAAATGCACCCGAAGACTTTTCAAAACAACTTTTTGAATTCATTATACACAACCTGAGCGAAAACTGAATAACTTAGCATACACTGATCCCAAAACATTTCTTAAAATTCGGGTGTATCCATTAGGTCACAATGAGAAACATTTTAATTCTGTCAATTAGCGAGCAACTATAAAGACTTTTTGTAACAAATCTTTCAACTTATGTTGCCGCAGTGGAAGCGGAGAAGTATAAATGCACAGCAAACACATTTTCCAACAAACTGGTGAAACTTGGCATTCGTACACTGCGTATCGATGCGGAAATAAATGGACCAAAGGGCACGACCGAATTGAGTAAAGAAAAATATGACACAATAAATCCAATCAGCACACATTTATTATGATTTTTTATTCGAATTCATCAATAAATCATTACATATATACCATAATTGCGGGTTCCCGGAATGAAATTTCTGACTCCAAGTTATAGGTTAACCTACATATTTATCGCAGCTGGGTAATAAAAACGCTTTTCAATATTTGTGGCACTTGAATAACTTTTCTGACGTTTAATATGTACGTCTGGTTTTCTTAATATAATGACACCACACCACCAATTTTAATAAAATAAATAGATATTATGCACTTCATTAGACGATAAACGTTTTTTTCATTTATCCGGCACTTCGTTATATGTCGAAACTCTGTTTGTTTATACCATCAAAAACTGACAGATGGTTGTTCAATATATAAATGTAGATATTTTATAAAAACACTTCACGAAAGAAAATGACAATATTAACTAATTCACCACGAATATGTCTAGCACACGGTATACACATCCCGAACTTTGCACTGTCAAAACAACTAATTAACATATAGCCGATCACACTTTTTTTGGTTATAGCGGCGAGGTGTGAGTCTGCGACACCGCCGTGAAGTTAGCCCCGAGGACATGAGGCCTTTGATGGTGTTATATACAGACACGTCAAAAACTTGAATGTGTTAGTAGTTTTTGCATAATGTTGACCCTGTGCAAAGTTTTTTCTCAGCAAATACGCCACGAATCATGCTGATTTCGGGCTCAATCGAAAGGGAATTTCCTAATTGATCTCCAGTTCAATTTGCAAGGCATCAAATGACTCCTGAGCTTCATAATTGAACGAAATGACATGCCAAATTTACCCCCACCACCGCGAATCGTTTTATTCAGAGAAAGTATAGTCTCGGCGAGCCTCGGGCCAGCAGACGACAGAGCTGTCAATGTACTTGTCCCGAGACTCTACCGAGTCTCTTGATGTATATAGGTATATGTTGTATTATGGCACCAGAAAAAAAATATATAGATATATAAAATGCATTATGGCACCAGATTTGTCTCTATAAAAATGAAAAATGGCAAAAATCCCCTCACGGGGAAAAAACCCGGACAAGTACATTGATGGTCCCTCGTTTTCCGATGATATCACAAAAATTGTACAAAAATTCACTTTCTTTATTTATTTCTTCGCATCTATTTGTACGGAAAAAATTAATTCAAACATTGGAGAGTAACGACATAGAATTTTTGTCTTACAATAATTAATAGTCGAAAAAATAACTAAAAAAAGGTAGCCATTCGAGTTACGTGCAGCTGTAAAAATTATGATATCAATACGAGGACAAGTATTTATTGGTTATTGAGAAGATATCAACATCGACGTATACTAAAAATACTTAACAAAATTATCAACTTTTAATATCTGAAAATTGTGTTTAAATAAGTGCTAACGATACGTGTCTGGCCCATTACTTTTTATTATAATTGCTATTTAAATGGAAATCAAATTAAAGGTGGAACAATGTGTTACGTTTCGGCGGCAGAAACTTATAAGAAAATCAATTCTTCTCCGAATTTCAGGATGAAAACCCTGGTATCAAACACGACATTCGACGTCGATTCAATCGGAATTAATTGTGTTTAAATGCGTCTTAAGAGTACTTGTCCGGCCCATCACTTTTTATTCAAATTCCTCATTCAAAGAAAAATCAGGGGTTTCTCAGAAAGGGATCACAAGTATGTACACGGAGCAAATTAAAAAGTGAAAACTACCGTTACCTTATAGAAACCAGGGACGACCTTGAATGATTGGAAATTTCTACAGAGCATAGTGTACAATTGCCGAGAAATTAAATTAACTTCCCTATAACAGACATGGGATTGTGTTTTAATTCCATAAATATACAAAGTTTGCAAGGTGAAAGTTATCAACCATTCAAAATCATCTCCAGTTTCTATTACGGTAACAATAATTTCTAACCTTAAATTTTTTCCTCGAACTTATTAATTGTTGGTAAAAGCTTGAATTGCACTTTTCTAATCAATATCTTCATGCCTAGCTATCAAGGACTCAATAATAAAATGAACGAATCAATATTGTTTTATATGAAGTTTCCGTGATACGAAAACTTTTGATTGATATTGAACGATTTTGCCATGGCTTGCATTGATCTTCCGAACATTTACCAGTGTTAATTTGGATCTCTGACCAATAAATAGTAGCTTTTACTAGTGTGATAAGCTTTAATGCTCACAGTACAACTTCTCGATAATATAAAACTTTTTATTGCTTTAGTTTACACTGGAGAACTCGATGCTTATAAATTTCAGACTAAAGTGAAATTCAACCACGTGTAAACGTGTGAAACGTATAAGAGTACACGTCTATCTACGGATATATTTCACTCCAGTCTGAGGTAATTCTGGGACGCGTGCTCCGGTGTGACCTAAGCTATTGCTGCGATGTTTTATGGAGTCGCATCTCAAGGAAATTTACAACCGCCTAAGCCTTATATACGTGTAATTTTGTTAAAACTACGAAAACGATGACATCCCGTTTAAATCGACATTAAAAATGTTGTTTATGATACAAAGGTATCCTGCAATTCGGAGAACAATGATTTCCTCATGAAACTCTGCTGCTGAAGAATACCAAGCCTCAATTTTTTATTCGATTTTTCTTTGAATGAGGAATTTGAATAAAAAGTGATGGGCCGGACAAGTACTCTTAAGACGCATTTAAACACAATTAATTCCGATTGAATCGACGTCGAATGTCGTGTTTGATACCAGGGTTTTCATCCTGAAATTCGGAGAAGAATTGATTTTCTTATAAGTTTCTGCCGCCGAAACGTAACACATTGTTCCACCTTTAATTTGATTTCCATTTAAATAGCAATTATAATAAAAAGTAATGGGCCAGACACGTATCGTTAGCACTTATTTAAACACAATTTTCAGATATTAAAAGTTGATAATTTTGTTAAGTATTTTTAGTATACGTCGATGTTGATATCTTCTCAATAACCAATAAATACTTGTCCTCGTATTGATATCATAATTTTTACAGCTGCACGTAACTCGAATGGCTACCTTTTTTTAGTTATTTTTTCGACTATTAATTATTGTAAGACAAAAATTCTATGTCGTTACTCTCCAATGTTTGAATTAATTTTTTCCGTACAAATAGATGCGAAGAAATAAATAAAGAAAGTGAATTTTTGTACAATTTTTGTGATATCATCGGAAAACGAGGGACCATCAATGTACTTGTCCGGGTTTTTTCCCCGTGAGGGGATTTTTGCCATTTGATATCACGTCTTTTTTTTAAGTATTTTCAACGTAAAAAAATTACATTCGTAAAAAATTCTGACCGAAGTATTTGGCGAGTGTTTTTCGATTGAATTAGCATAATGTATCAATCATGATCACGAACTCGCCAATAACTTCGGTCAGAATTTTTTTCCACTGTAATTTTTTTACGTTTACAATTTGGTTGATGACACAAATGTAGTTCCGAACTTTATTATGTTTTGTATTAGGATCCAACCATATTCGAAAATTCCATATACACTGCCGACCAAAAGTATGGAATCACCAGACAACAATTACAGCCGCACTAAAAACTCAATAACTTTGTGGAAAATCAAGATATTTTAATTTAACAAGCGGCATTTTGAAGAGGACAAATTTACCTTTAAATCCCTTTTTTTCAAAGTTTTCTACGATCCTTTTTGGTTTTGGTACGCTATTTTGAAAATGACTCTTTTCCGGAGTTTTTCTGTTCGTTGAAAACTGGACGCATGATCGTGGAAATTTTTTCTGTCGAATTTCTTTGAGACAACTTCACAGGGAGGAGCAATAGCTGCAATTCCGTTTTTGGAAAAGTTTGATACGATTTTTTTTCGCAGAATTATCGTATTTTTTCCTGAAAAAAACTATTTTCAGAAGATACGGCTGAACTCGAAAATTTCGAGACTTAGATGAAATTGGTAAATGGGAAAAAAGTTGCAGAAGATTGTTCTGAATCGACTGGAATTTTATCAGAATTTTCCTTCGATATTTTTTTTTTCGTCATATTCAGTCAGAACTCCAACATCTAGAATGGCTTAATTCGAAAACCATGGGGTTTGGGCCAAAGTATCAGAAGAGGAAATCTTTTTATTTTTGAGTTTTTGATCGATGAGAATTTTTTCAGAATTTTTTCGGAATGTTCAGAAAATCAAAATTCGGAAAATCGCCGAACCAATAGGGGGATAAGTTATATTTTTCCTTTTATCAATCGTCCATGTTTTATGTTTCAGGGCCCAGTGGTATCTTTTTTTTTGTTCAAAAGACGCAACAAGGGCTTTTTGACCACGTTCACCAGTGATATAAGGGTTTTTATAAAACTCAACCACGTTTTCCTCGCCTTTCCGAGCGCTTCGGCGGCACTTTTAACTCTTAGGACTTAAAAGTGCTGCTCGCGAGCGGCACCTTAAGTCCTAGGAGCGAAAAGTGCTGCTCACGAGCAGTACTTTTAACTCTTAGGAGCAGCACTTTTCGCTCCAAAGAGTTAAAAGTGCCGCCGAAGCGCTCGGAAAGGCGAGGAAAACGTGGTTGGAAAAAACACTATTTTTTGAGATAGAAACGCTGGAAATGAATATAGACAACTATAAATTTTTAGAAGCTTCCTTTTTTTGGTGATGAATCTGTCAAATAATTGGAGCCCCGAAATTCAGTGGGGGCAGATTGACCCATCTTATCCGTCTAGACCCTTTTAACGCAATCAGAACCAGAGCGACCATGGAAAAAAACTTTTCAAACTTGAATGTTTCATTTTATCATGCCAAATCGAAGCCAATCAAGGAACACTTGCATGGAAACTTCATGTCACTTTACAAAATTTTTGAAGTCCATAGCCATCTGTTGCATTATGATGATAAACTACTATCAGACACACTATCAGAAAAAGAGCCCTCGAAGACTTGCTGAAACAAATTTTTCGAATTTATTTTGCCGAAGTAGAAGACGAAGAGTGAAAAAACGTAATGTTCACTCAGTCTAACAAAATTGGAAAATTTTGGAGATATCCATTGTGTTCTGAAGCCAAAAATTTGTATTCCATCCAAAATTGTGCTTCCGATGACTTTTTATGATCATATTTCACATTCATAATATACAGACAATCAATGATGAATAGTAGAAATGCTTAACATACATGTGACTTTATTAAATTTTCAAAGTTTCCAGTTATCCGCTGCATTCCAATTATCTACATTTTGATTCTAGCCCAAAAATAAGCAGTAGAAAACTTTTGAAAACTGCTTTTCGAATGTAATAGGTCAGAACTAAAGAAAGAAAGTGAAGAAACACAGCGCACTTCAAGCTCAACAGAAATGAGTAGCCGAAGACTTTTGGATCAAATTTTTCAATTCATATGACATAGTCGGAGTAAAAAAGTGGAAATACTTGGCATACAAGCCGCTTCACAGAAATGTATAAGTTTGTAGGTATCCGCTGTATTCCAATGAATCGAATTTTGATACCATCAGAAACAGAGAGCATCCAAAAACTTTCTGAAACAACTTTTTCAAACATATTATGAGGAAAGTAAAGTGAAAAAGAGTAAAGCATAGTGCACTTTAGAACCAACAAAATTTCAAAGTTTTTTATGTATTTTTCTCAAGATTTTTGAGACAAAAATTCTGATTTTATCCAAAAATGAACAGCGAAAGACTTTTTATAATAAATTTTAGAATCCATAATGCTAAAATTAGAAAGGAAAAGTTAAAACCTATGTCGATTCATATGTCGCAAAAAATTTCCGAAGTTTGCAGATATCCGCTGCATTCCAATTATCTAGTTTTTGATACTAATAGAATTGAGGAAGCAGAAAACCATTTGAAACAACTTTTTTCAATTCTTCATGCCAGTACTAAAGAGGAAAAGCAAAAACCACAGCGTACTTCAAGTCCAACAGAATTCAAAACTTTTTCAGGAATTGATGGGGTTTCAAAGACAGCAATTTAGATCCTAGCTGTTCAAGAACAAGCCGCTGAAGACTTTTATGACAAGTTTTCCAATTCATGTCACAGTTGGATCCCAAGAGTGGAAATACTTGGTATACAAGCCACTTTACAGAAATGTCTAAGTTTGTATGTATCCGCTGTATTCTAATGAATCTCCTTTTAATTCCATCAGAAACAGAGCATCCAAAAACTTTCTGAATTAGCTTTTTTAAATATATTATGAGAAAAGTAAAGTAAAGAAGAGTAAAGCATAGTGCACTTTAGACCCAACAAAATTTCAAAGTTTTTTATGTATTTTTCTCAAGATTTTTGAGACAAAAATTCTGATTTTATCCAAAAATGAGCAGCGAAAGACTTTTTATAATAAATTTTTCAATCCATAATGCCAAAATTAGAAAGGAAAAGTTAAAACCTATGTCGATTCATATGTCGCAAAAAATTTCCGAAGTTTGCAGGTGTCCGCTGCATTCCAATTATCTAGTTTTTGATACTAATAGAATTGAGAAAGCAGAAAACCATTTGAAATAACTTTTTTCAATTCTTCATGCCAGTACTAAAGAGGAAAAGCAAAAACCACAGCGTACTTTAAATCCAACAGAATGCAAAACTTTTTCAGGAATTGATGGGGTTTCAAAGACAGCAATTTAGATCCTAGCTGTTCAAGAACAAGCCGCTGAAGACTTTTATGACAAGTTTTCCAATTCATATATCACCGTTGGACCCGGAGAGTAAAAATACTTGGTAATTATGTCGCTTGACAGAAATTCCAAAGTTTATAGGTATCCGCTGCATACCAATGATACAAATTTTGATCCTACTGAAAAAAAGTACCCGATGACTTCCTGAAATCTTCTTTTCGAATTCATTATGACACATGTAGAAAAGAAAAGTGAATAAATATTGTGCACATTGGGTCGAAAGAAATTCAGTAATTTCTGTTGTTTCCGAGGCTATTCACAGATAAAATTTTGAGCGCATCAAAAAGTAAGCAGCCATAGACTTTTTATTATGAACTTATCACCCAATGATGCTACAATAAAAAATGAAAAGTGGAAAGACTCAACGTACACACGTCGCTTTATAAAGTTGTGAAACTTTGTATGTGCTCGCTCGATCTCACCGATACCAATTCTGATACTATCAGAAAAAATGCACCCGAAGACTTTTCGAAACAACTTTTTGAATTTATTTTACACAACCGGAGCGAAAAGTGAATTACTTAGCATACACTGATCCCAAAACATTTCTTAAAGTTCGGGTGTATCCATTAGGTCACAATGAGAAACATTTTAATCCTGTCAATTAACGAGCAACTTATAAAGTCTTTTTGTAACAAAACTTTCAACTTATGTTGCCGCAGTGGAAGCGAAGAAGTATAATTGCACAGCAAACACATTTTCCAGCAAACTGGTGAAACTTGACACCGTACACTGCGTGTCGATGCGGAAATAAATGGACCAAAGAGCACGACCAAATTGAGTAAAGATAACTCCCGTCTTTTTTTGCCCTGCGGGCAGTCGGGAGTTAAAAAATATGACAGCTCAATACATAATGATGAAACAATAATTATATATTCAGCACACATTTATTATTATGATTTTTTATTCGAATATATCAATAAATCAATACATATATACAATAATTGCGGGTTCCCGAAATGAAATTTCTGACTCCAAGTTTATAGGTTAACCTAGATTTATCGCAGCTGGGTAATAAAAACGCTTTTAAATATTGATGGCACTTGAATAACTTTTTTGATGTTTATTATGTACGTAAGGTTTTCTTAATATTATGACACCACACCACCAATTTTAATAAAATAAATAGATATGACCAACAAAAAATTTGTTGATAACGATTCATTTCTCTCGATATGTAAAAGGTTAATCGGGATACGGATTATAACGCGGTGTAAAAGTTCACTGCAACAACATAACTGTGATTTCTAAAGAACGTTTATTTTTTCCATTATTTTTCATCACGAATTAACTGTACTTTTTATCAAATCGCGGCTAGTTTTATTTTATTATGATACTGGCACCCGTCTATCGTTTTTCGAATATTTTCATGCTGCCGTGTAGGCTGCTACGTTTCACTGATACGTCTGAATTTACTGAGTATGGGTGCGTCAGAACCAACCAATCAGAAACTCGAGAGGCATCAAAATGCCTCTGATGGTGTTATATACAGACACGTCAATTCTTGAATGTGTTAGTCACTTTTGCATAATCTTGAGCCCGTGCAAAGTTTTTTCTCAGCAATTACGCGACCGATCATGCTGATTTTGGGCGCAATCGAAAGAGAATTTCATAATTAGCTAAAAGTTCAATTTTTAAGTTTCTCAATTGCTTCTGAGCTTCGTAATTCAATAAAATGACATGCCAATTTTACCCCCACCACCGCGAAAAGTTTTGTTTCGAGAAAGTATAGTCTCGGCGAGAGCCTCGGGCCAGCAGACGACAGGGCTGTCAATGTACTTGTCCCGAGACTCTGCCGAGTCTCTTGAACAAATAAACATCAAAAATGTGTGCGAAAACCCGACCCATTTTTTGATGCAATTAAAAAATAAAAAATTAATATCTCTTCAATGCGTTGAGCTACAGAGTTCGAAGAGGTCGCAATCGAAAGAAAAAAATAAATAAAAAATACGTCAACTTACAGTATTCTCTGAACTACTGTAATTCATTAATTATTAATGAAACAAATTTTGAAAATTTTCGGAAACAATTGGAAACGCTATCGCTCCGGTAAAGACTCTCTGGCAGCGACTCGTCATATATAAATGTACTTGTCTCAGAGTCGCTACCGCGACTCTAGATATTCTTCATTACCTTTGAAGGAACACCATGAGAATAAGAGGTGTCAGTTTTTATCATATTCTCGTTGAGTTTCAAAGAGTTATAGCAGAATTTTATGGGTACTCCAAAACAACATATTAGGCAATGCGGACAAATTTAAACCAGAATCCTACCTTAGCAATTAAATTAAGTCATTAAAACTATCAGATAAGGACAGTTGTATCAGTTGCATTAGTCTCGCACAAATCTCAATGCAACCAGAACCATAGCGACCATGGAAGGAACTTATTGAACATAAAAAATGTTTCAATTTATTATGCCGAATCGAAGCCAAAAATCTGCTGCATTCCGATGATACATATTTTGATACTTCCGGAAAAAGAGCGATGATTGATTGCTGAAACAGATTTTTTAATTCATTTTGCCAAAATAGAAGTCGAAGGGTGACAAATCATAATGGTCACTTGATCTAACAAAATTGGAAACATTTTAATAGATTCATCATTTTCTGAAGACGGAAATTCGTATTCCATCCAAAAATGTTCTTCCGATGACATTTTGTGATCATATTTGAATATCATAATACTACCATCAACGATGAAAAGTGGAAATACTTACAAATAGTACACATGTTACTTCACGAAATTATCAAAGTTTGCAGTTATCTGCTGCATTCCAATTATCTACTTTTTGATACTTACAGAAATAAGGCAGCGAAAGACTTTTTGAATTAAATATGCCAGAACTCAAGAGGGTGAGCTAAAAAATACAGCGCACTCCAAGCTTAACGAAAATGAGTAGCCGATGACATTTGTAACAAATTTTTTAATTCATATGCCATAGTTGAAGCTAAAAAGTGAAGACACTTGGCACATAAGCCGCTTCACAGAAATGTCCAAGTTTGTAGGTATCCGCTGTATTCCAATGCTTCATATGTTGCTTCAAGAATTTTTCAAAAGTTGTATGTATTCGTTGCATTCTGATTACAGAATTTTTCATATCATCAGAAAAAGTGTATCCGAAGACTTCCCCCGAAACAACTCCCGTTTTCAAGCCAGAAATTTCAATCCCATCCAAAAATGTGCCTCCGATGACTTTTTATAATAGTTTTTCAAACTCTCATTACCACAATCAAATCTGAACAGCGGAAATACTTAGCACACTTGTCGCTGCAAAAAATTTCCAAAGTTTGCAGGTGTCCGCTGCATTCTACTTATCTAGTTTTTGATACTAATAGAATAAAAACAACAGAAAACCATTTGAAACCACTTTTCCAATTCTTCATGCCAGTACTAAAGAAGGAATGCAAAAAAACACAGCGTACTTCAAGTCCAACAGAATTCAAAACCTTTTCAGGCATCGGTGATGGGGTTTCAAAGACAGCAATTTCGATCCTAGCTGTTCAAGAACAAGCCGCTGAAGACTTTCATAACAAGTTTCCCCATTCATATGTCACAGTTGGAGCCAAAAAGTGGAAATACTTGGTACACATGTCGCTTCGCAGAAATTCTAAACTTTATAGGCATCCGCTGCATACCGATGACAGAATTTTGATCCTACTGAAGAAAAAGTACCCGGTGATGACTTCCTGAAATATTTTTTTCAAATTCCTAATGACACATGTAGTAAAGGAAAGTGAATGAACATAGTGCACATTGAGTCCAACGAAATTCAGTAATTTCTGTCGTTTCCGTGGCTAGTCGCAGACAAAATTTGGAGCTCATCGAAAAGTAAGCAGTCAAAGACTTTTTGTTATGAATTCATAAATCAATAATTCTACAATAAGAGATGGAAAATGGGAAAACTCAATGTACTGGTCGCTTCATAAAGTTGTGAAACTTTGTAGGTGCTCGCTGCATCTCACCGATACCAATTTTGATACTCTCAGAAAAAAAGCACCCGAAGAATTTTCAAAACAACTTTTAGATATCATTATACACAATCGGAGCGGAAAGTGAATAATTTGGCATACACTGAACCCAAAACATTTCTTAAAGTTCTGGTGTATTCATTAGGTCACAATGAGAAACAATTTTATCCTGTCAATTAACGAGCAACTAAAGTCTTTTTGTAACAAATCTTTCAACTTATGTTGCCGCAGTGGAAGCAAAGAAGTATAATTGCACAGCAAACACATTTTCCAGCAAACTGGTGAAACTTGACCTGCGGGCAGTCTGGAGTTAAAAAATATGACAGTTCAATAGATAATGATGAAACAATAAATATAATCAGCACACATTTATTGCGATTTTTTATTCGAATTCATCAATAAATCAATACATATATACAATAATTGCGGGTTCCCGAAATGAAATTTCTGACTCCAAGTTTTAGGTTAACCTAGATTTATCGCAGCTGGGTAATAAAAACGCTTTTAAATATTGATGGCACGTGAATAACTTTTTTGATGTTTATTATGTACGTCAGGTTTTCTTAATATTATGACACCACACCACCAATTTTAATAAAATAAATAGATAGACCCAACAAAAAATTTGTTGATAACGATTCATTTCTCTCAGTGTAAAAGGTTAATCGGGATACGGATTATAACACGGTGTAAAAGTTCACTGCAACAACATAACCGTGATTTCTAAAGAACGTTTATTTTTTCTATTATTTTTTATCACTCATTAACTGTACTTTTTATCAAATCGCGGCTGGTTTCATTTTATTATGACACTGACACCCGTCTATCGTTTTTCGAATTTTTTCATGCTGCTGTGTAGGCTGCTACGTTTCACCGATACGTCTGAATTCACTGAGTATGCGTGCGTCAGACCAACCAATCAGAAACTCGAGAGGCATCAAAATGCCTCTGATGGTGTTATATACAGACACGTCAATTCTTGAATGTGTTAGTCACTTTTGCATAATCTTGAGCCCGTGAAAAGTTTTTTCTCAGCAATTACGCGACCGATCATGCTGATTTTGGGCGCAATCGAAAGAGAATTTCATAATTAGCTAAAAGTTCAATTTTTAAGTTCCTCAATTGCTTCTGAGCTTCGTAATTCAATAAAATGACATGCCAATTTTACCCCCACCACCGCGAAAAGTTTTGTTTCGAGAAAGTATAGTCTCGGCGAGAGCCTCGGGCCAGCAGACGACAGGGCTGTCAATGTACTTGTCCCGAGACTCTACCGAGTCTCTTGATATTATTATATAAAAATATATATATATATTGAAACGTACCCGCACTCCCGATATAAAAATCCGATTCCGAACGCGAACAAACACAACGCGACGGCGCGATCGCCGACATTTTTCGCCCGTAAACAACAACGACGCGCGCGTTCGTCCGGGCGGCGGCCATCTTGGGCATCGGCAACGAAAAGCCGAGACTACCGACGCGAGCGTTACCGACGCCGCCAAGCGTCGAAAAAATTTAATAAATTATTCTTTTTACTTTCTTTATTTCTTTTCGTTAAATTATCGTTCATTAACGCAATTAGGCTTAAAATTTCGGAAAAAAATCAAAGAATCGAGACAAAATGAGCGCGATTTATAATTTTACTGAAAATTTTGATAATTTTAAATAAACGAAAATGCGTATCACAGCGCATGCGCAGTAGCCAAGTTCGAGAGAAAAATCGAAATATTTCTATTGTTTTTAAAATTAATTCATTGTTTCTACATATGAAAAATAATTCGATAAATCATTAAATGAAAATAATAAGCGGCAAATAATGACAAATTTGAAATAAATAAACCTGAAAAACATAAAAAGCGGATTTTCGCGCATCCGTGGATGCGAGAGTGGAGGTAGCGTCGAACGAATGTGAGAGCGTGAATGAGTAGTGGGGAGAGTGCTGAGCGAATGAGAAAATAGAACGTGCGCAGTAAGCGGTTCGAGATTAAAGTTAAGCGGCGCATCGAAAGCGAGGGAAAAGTGGGGTATAAAAGTCGCTGCGCGACCGCTCTCGGGATCAGTTCCTCTGATCACTTAGACTGGCTCGGACCTCCTAACAGAGCTCTCTCCAGTAGAACACTCTACCTAGTTCCAACAATTCATAAAACCTTTGTTCCTATTTTTCCTTGATGCCTGGGATATTGGAGGGGTTCGGCGACGTTCTCATCCCGTAGTCCAGGGTCACTCCTATTTTTTTTTACTTTCCGATTAATTGATGCATGGGACATTGGAGGGGTTCGGCGACGTTCTCATCCCGTGGTTCATGGTCAATTATTTCCTTACCTCGTAGATGCTCAGGACATTGGAGTGATTCGGCGACGTTTAACTCCCGTGGTCTGGGGTCTGCATCCTTTCCTGTGTTGCAAGGGATATTGGCGCTATTCGGCGACGTTTAGAGCCCGTAGCCTAAGTGATACTCACCTTTTTTATTATTTCTTTTATTTTTATGATTGTTGGAAACAGGTTAGAAATTATTTATTCATATTTTGCAAATTAAATTTAAATTCAAATTGATAAAATTTATAGCCGAGGCAGTCTGAGCGGAACTGGAGATTTATTATACATCCAAGAGGTTATTCGTTAATAAAGCGAAATTATTCATAAACAAAGTGACATTCTTGAACAAAGTGAAAAATATTATAAAATAATTAAGGAAAGTGAATTAAATCAATACCCTTGGATTTATAATTGATTTTTGAAATAAAACGATTATTATTATTATTATTCTGAACGACAATCCAAAAGGCAGCGGTAAGAACTTTGGTTTATAAAAAACAAAAATTATTTAAATTATTATTATATCGAGTCAAACCACTTTTGGATTGTGGTTAATTTTGAATATTTGAAAAGCGAATAAAAGCGAAATAAAGCAGAATAAACAGGTTGTTCCAGGACAAAACAGAAATAAGAAAATAAAGCCAAATTCACAATAAAATTTCTTTATTATAAAAAACGCAGGAGACACACAAAAAGCGAGATACACAATAAAAAAGCGTGCAGGTTAATAAGCAGTACAGCGTGCGATATTAAAACAAAAACAAAGCGGAAATAAAAAGAAAATTATTTATTCATTTTGTAAATCTAGGAAATCCTCGTGGATTTTTATACAGTAAATTGCAACGATTCTTTTTTCTTTCGAATCTTCGTGTTCATTAGAAATTTGAATACATCGCAAACAAAAATAAAAATAACAAACAAAAATAAGAAAAATAAAAACAATCCGGTAACGCGATCGAAATTTCTTTATAAAATTTATCCGCGAGATTTTATTTTGTAAAACGTATCGTTAATTTGAATAAATTCCATTTGTTATATTTTTTCACGTAAAAACCGCGTTTTTTCACGTTCTTTCTTTTAAACAGGTTTTAAATAGAGAGTGATGCCGATTTATTTAAATTAATAAAATAATACAATGGATAAATATAAACATATATATACATATATAGTAGTTTCGATATTTAAGATTAACATACGCAATCGCGATTTACTCACGCGATTGCACACAATTCGTTTCAGAGGGAACCGCGAATTACCCACGCGTCCCTCTCTTTCTTAATCACATACAGTCTATTCGTTGGCTCTTTCTATATCTGATTCCGTGATACCACTAACTACTTTCGCGCCTCACGCTATATATATATAACGCGCAAAAGATGCTTCTGGAACATTCTCGTTCCTTCGGCCTATGGCGACTTCCTGCCCCATGGCGACATCTACCTCACACTCTCTTAGCGCGGCAAAAATTTGATTTTCTTTAACATTCGGCCATCCGACTCTTAGCTCGTCCTCGAGCTTCTCGCTCTTACATATTCATATACATTCAAAATAAATAATTCTCTTACATTTTCTCACACGCTTACATTTTACAATCACAACTCATAATCTTTCAAATGAGACGGAACACGTTTTGGACGTTTCGGTCTCGCACTGACACTAATCACATTTTCTTTTTCGATCACAGCTGATTTATCGGGCGGTTTTGTTTTCGCCGTTTCCATATCTTCGTTCACCGGTAATT
This sequence comes from Campoplex capitator, assembly GCA_037576405.1. Classification (NCBI taxonomy): domain Eukaryota; kingdom Metazoa; phylum Arthropoda; class Insecta; order Hymenoptera; family Ichneumonidae; genus Campoplex; species Campoplex capitator. The sequence continues at coordinate 165,428 of JARBWI010000042.1, read as the reverse complement.
CTTCTTCGTCGTCGCTTTCTTCGCTGGACTCTTCTTCGATCGACGGTTTCCATAATTTCAGCTGACTAGCATGCGCTGTTGATGCATAGCGTTTTCCTTCTGCGCTATCGTTCAGATCAGTTACGTGATACGTATCTCCGGACCACCTTTTCACAATTACTAACGGACCTCGATATTTTGGCTGAAGCTTTGTTGATTCTCCTGTTGCGCTTGGTGCTGTTTTCATAAACACTACACTGCCTTCGTTGAACTCTGTTGTCTTAATTCTCGATTGATCGTAACGAGTTTTCATCTTCTCCTGAGCGACTCGAATATTCTGTCGTGCTTCTTCTTGCAACTCGTTTGGCTGTTGATACATTTTCTCTTCCTCGTACGAATATTTTCGAACTTCTCCTTCGTCTCGACGTGGAACATAACCATACACAAGTTCGAATGGACTCTTACCGGTAGTAGCGTTCCTCATCTCATTGAGGTCACTTTGAATTTTTCGGATGTTTTTATCCCAAGTTCGACCTTCGTCTTCTTCCAGATTACTACGTATCGCAGGCACAAGTGTGGCATTTAATCGTTCCACTTGTCCGTTTGCTTGCGGATGTCTCGGCGAGTTCAAAGTGTGTTTAATTCCGTGTCGACCACAAAATTCTTCGAACGCATTCGACGTAAAACACGTTCCTCGATCGCTAACGATTTTAATCGGAGCACCGTACTCTCGTACAAACTCTTCCAAAATTCTCACTACCGTTGTTGTTTTCGTATCCTTGACTGCCCTAATCCACGCAAACTTTGTTAAATTATCTACGATCGCAAATACGTATTTATTTCCTCTGGAACTTGTTACGAATGGACCCAAATGATCCATATGGATTATCGCAAACGGTCTGCTTCCCGGCGGAATAGGATGTAGCTCACCTTCTTGACGACCAGGTTTTGACTTTGCTACCACGCACTGTAAACATGCTCGGATGTGACGCTTCACGTACGCTCTAATACTCGGAAAATAATAATGCTCCAAAATTCGTGACACTGTTCGCTCGACACCAGGGTGACTTTTCATATCGTGAAATCTTATGACAATACTTTTTCGCATACTTTTCGGCACAACATACAACAATTTTTCTCCTTTTCGCTTGTACAAAATTCCGTTACACAATTCGTAACCATCCACACAACCTTTTTCGTATCGTGTTCTCTTCTCTAATGATTTTGACAAAATTTCTTTCTTCAGCTTCAAATTTTCATCGATACTTTGATACAATAACACGGTATCTTCTTCCGTACTCACTGACAATACATTCATTCTTTCTAAAATCTCAGGTTCTTCGACTGGCGCTCTACTCAATGCATCCACGTGTGCTAACTTCTCACCAGGTCGATGTATAATACGATAATCATATTCGCTTAATAAATCATTCCATCGGATAATCTGAGGATTCAAAGTTTTCTGCGTACTCAAATGACATAACGCTTGACAATCCGTAACTACCGTAAACGCAATATTCGCTAACATCGTTCTCAATCGTGTAACTGCCCATACTATGGCCAATAATTCCAACTTTGGGCTATGATATCGACTCTCTGTCTCGCTCGTTCTTCGGCTAATCGCATACACTAAACGTAATCTACCGCTACTGTCTTTTTGCATAAGCATTCCCGCTAAGCCCGCAGAACTTGCATCCGTATGCAATTCTGTTTCTGCCTTCGGATCGTATGTTTGTAGAATCGGTTGTTCCGTTAAACTTGTTCTCAATAGTTCGAATGCTCGCTGTTGTGCTTCTTTCCACTCGAATATCGCATTGCTTTTCAATAATCTTGATAACGGTTGAGCTATCTGTGCGAAACGCGGCACAAATTTACGAAAATAACTCGTCAAACCCAAATAACGACGTACTTCGTGCACGTTCGTTGGCGTTGGAAATTCTTTAATCGCGAGGACTTTATGCCTTCCTGGTTCAATTCCTCCGGCTGATATTTCGTGACCCAAATATGAAACTTTCGAATACAAAAAACGACATTTCGACAATTTAATCGTAAGACCCGATTTTCTGAGTGCTTCTAATACTGATCGCAATTTTGTTTTCAAATCTTCCCAACTATTACCGGGTATGAGAATATCGTCCAAATAAAATAATGCAACTTCGTCTCTCAAAGGACCAAGAGCTTTATGCATTGCCTTGCTAAAATAGGCGGGACCATTCATCAATCCGAATATCATACGGGTGAACTCTACTGTCTCTTCCGGCGTTATTATTGCTGTTTTCTCTCTCGCATTTTCTGTTAACGGTATCTGCAAATACCCGTGTGCCAAATCTAATACGATAAATACGGAACTATTTCGGATCTGCGCAAGGTGATCGTCTATGTTCGGCAATGGAAAATGAACTCGTTCTGTTATTGAATTTAATTTTCGGAAATCTACACACAACCTCGATTCTCCCGTTTTCTTTTTAACTAACAATACTGGGCTAGCGTAAGACGATTCGGTTTCTGTTACAATACCTGCTTTCTTCCAATCACTTACGAACTCACGGATTTCCTCTCGCTCGCGAGTCGTCGCTCGATACGGCTTACATTGTACTGGCAAAGCGTTTTCTTTTACCTTAATGTCCATAAACACTTCTTTCGCACACCCTAAATCGTGTAATCCTGTTGAAACGCAGTCTCTAAATTCGTTGAGCAATTCTCTCACTTCTCGACGCACAGCTTCTGGTTGATCTTCTCCGATGTCGATTTCTTCCTCTGGAATTTCTTCCAATTCTTTTGTTGCTCGTTCGACAAACTGAACACTCGTTATATCACCTTTAACTGTCACATATCCTTTTGTCACTTCTCGTTCGCAAATTCCCGAATTCACTATCGGAACGGAGTAATTCTCTTCGTTATCCGTGACACTAATTAACGAAATCGAGTTCGGTGGTAACGTAATGTTTTCAATCGTCGCGAAACTCTTCGACGTTGACGGCTCACAATCGACAGTCAGATCGGGTTTTCGATATACCGTAAACTTATTGTCACTTTTATTAAACGCGACACCCGGCGATTCGGTGTAATTACGACCGATCAACACATCCACGGCTTGAGTATTATCCGGCACTACATTCATCATCGTTTCTTTCACTTCGACGCCATCGATAACAATCGTTGCAACGATTTTACCGAGGCTTTCCACGACGAACTCTGGCGGACCAAACGGCTTCAAATTACTTTTAATCGGTAAAATCTCAAACCGTTCTTGTAATGCACGGGTTGCCCGAATAGTACACTCCGCACTGCCTGTGTCTATGAATGCTGGAATCTCGCAACCGTTCACCGTTGCCATTTTCAAATACTTTTCCGCTGAACTGTCACTTTTGTTACCGATTGCTTGCACTGCTCGATTTTCACTATTATTCGGTGTATTCTCGTTGTTATTACCGGTACCGTTGTTATTTCTATTGCCACTGCGACAGTATCGACTAATGTGACCTTTCTTATTACACTTATAACACGTTGGACCTTGGCGTTCCTCTGGACACTCTCTCGACAAATGACCTGTCTTTTTTACAGTTGAAACACGCGCGTTCACTACTCGGCTTTTCGTTCGAATTGTTCGTATTTCGCCTGTCACTTGACACTCTGTTTTCGCGTGTTCGACTCGATTCACCACTGTTCGGCTGACTTCGTTGTTTCGACATTGCTGGATCGCGATTATTTCGAAAAGACCCTCTTTGTTTGGCTAACGTTTTGTCGTAATATAAAATATCGTGCAATAATTCGTCCTGTGTTCTTTGATACGCGGGCATAACCAAATTAAACAACTCACGCGACCACAAACCACTGAGTATTTCCAATTTCTCATCGCGAAACGTAAGTCCAAGGGGCGCACATAATTTTGCCTTCGCATGGAAATAACTTGATAACGATTCGTTTCGTTCTTGACGACGTGCTTCCATGCGCGCCCACTTCGATGATTTGTCTTCACGCACAATAAACGTTTCGGAGAATGCTTCACGAAACTCATCCCAAGTTTGGAGTTCTCTCACTCGCGCTCGCGACCAATCTCTCGCACCTTCTTTCAAATGCATTCGTGCTGCAGTTAATAAATATCCATCGGGCCACTGATGCAATCGTTGCATCGATTCCAAGTTGTCAATCCATTCTCGAGCTCTGAGACCATCATCTTCACCGGTAAAATCCTCGATATTCTTTGATAAATCCGGAATCACATGGTAAGTGGGTATTGCGCTCGCTCCCTGTTGTACCGGTTGCATTTGTTGCTGCTGAGTTATCAACAGTCCTGCTACCAACTGTGCAACTGCCTCGTGACTCTCAGTCGATAATATAGTGCGCAGAGCATTTACCAACGGCGGCATTACCGGATGCTCCATTACCGACGATTGTCCTCTCGGCGGATCTCGATTTACCGACGGTTCACTGCCTCCATGAGACACGTTTGGTGTTGGCGGTACTGTTCCCGCTCTCTGATGCTGGCTTGTCGACGGCGCTGGCAATGGTTGATCTCGCGGCGCGTCTTCGCCATTTTGCTCGTTTTCCACGATGATACCTGTCGGCGGTCTCGTTTCGACGCCATTTTGTTCGTTTTCCACGATGATACCTGTCGGCGGTCTTATTTCGACGCCATCTTGTTCAATTCTTCCCGGAGCGATATTTTCTCTCGACGATGCTCGACGATCGGAATAGCCTCGACCAAATGATCGTCCCAAAACCATGGCTCGCCCTTCCCGCTGCATAAAATGTTCGAATTCTTGCTCGTCCACCATTCACACGGCTTTTCACTCGACGCACGCGCGATTCACTTTTTCGCTCTCTTTTTACGAGTCGTATATCTCTGTCTTTAGCCCGAACACGTGTACATATATATATCACATACAAACATTCGAAATATATAACGGTATTGTTCTCTCGTTTTAACACGCACTATCCCCACTTTTTGAGGGGTTGAGAGATAAGAATCCCACTTCTGAAGTTTTAAACAGGTTTTAAATAGAGAGTGATGCCGATTTATTTAAATTAATAAAATAATACAATGGATAAATATAAACATATATATACATATATAGTAGTTTCGATATTTAAGATTAACATACGCAATCGCGATTTACTCACGCGATTGCACACAATTCGTTTCAGAGGGAACCGCGAATTACCCACGCGTCCCTCTCTTTCTTAATCACATACAGTCTATTCGTTGGCTCTTTCTATATCTGATTCCGTGATACCACTAACTACTTTCGCGCCTCACGCTATATATGGGGCATTCCATGCCAAATCAGCCACTTCAGAACCTTACAGTTTTTAAATTGGCTCAAATTTTTTTATAATGTTCTATGTATTGAATGAGCCTTTCTTGATTTTTTTCAAATTTTTCCCTCGATTGCCTAACGAGATATATTTTTTTCAAAAATTCGATGATTTTTTTTTCAAAAGCTCACAACTCTTCGAAAAATGGACGGAATCGAACTTTTTTTTTTTCAAAATTTTGGTTTTTCATTGTACTTTTCAAGTGTGATAACGAAAAAATTATAGTTGAATTTTTTCTCTATTTTTATTCAGGTTAAAGAACAAAATCGACGATTTCAAGATGATTACATATTTTGATTTTTTTCAAAAAATTTTCAAAAAAACATGGACCAAATTGAAGATTTTTAAGACCAGTTACATCGTGGGCACGCTATTTCTTCGATTCCATTTCGTATTTCAAAATTTTTTTTTTTCGTTTTTTCAGTAAATTGAAATCAAATTCAACAGTCAAACAATCCACAATGCTGTTCTCCTAACACTGGAAATTTTCTCCTATAATGAGATTGTGAATCGCATTCGTTTTTTTTTTTTTTTTTTTTTTTACTAATTTCTCTTTAGAAATGGAAAATTACGCAATGAATGAAGAAGTGAATCAGTTCTCTATACATATTGTTCCTTTTCAATGAGAAATAAATTTTTTCTTTTGATGGTTAACAATTTGTGCACTCTGAATTCTGTTTAAAAAGAATAATCTTCCATAATGGGTGGTACGACCTTTATTGGGATCGTACAGTGGATTCTCTCAGTACCTTTGATTTCAGTCGTACGTTTAAATCGATTCATTAGTTCTGTCTCAGCAACACCGTAGTCTTCCACTGAAAAAAAATTAACCGCTACATTAGGGAGATTTAGGGGTCTACAGGCCCATTCATATAGAACACATGGTGTTATTATTTGTTTAGTGATCAGCAATTGGACGCTCCTCGTGCAACAATCTTCTTTACTGTTCCTCTGATACCATCAAAAATGACCGTGTTGCTGAGACAAAACTAATGGATCGATCGTAGTGGTTTGGTACGTCGATCGACGTACGACTACAACGAAAAGAATGGAGAGAATACCTTGATTGTGAAAGATTATTTTTTTTCAAAAGTATTCAGAGTGCACAAATTGTTTAAACGCCAAAAAAAATTATTCATTTCTCATTGAAAACGAACAATTTGTATAGAGTACTGATCTACTTTTTCATTCAATGCGTAATTTTCCATTTCTAAGGAGAAATTAGTAAAAAAAAAAAAAAAAAAAAACGAATGCGATTCACAATCTCATTATAGGAGAAAATTTCCAGTGTTAGGAGAACAGCATTGTGGATTGTTTGACTGTTGAATTTGATTTCAATTTACTGAAAAAACGAAAAAAAAAAATTTTAAAATACGAAATGGAAACGAAGAAATAGCGTGCCCACGATGTAACTGGTCTTAAAAATCTTCAATTTGGTCCATGTTTTTTTGAAAATTTTTTGAAAAAAATCAAAATATGTAATCATCTTGAAATCGTCGATTTTGTTCTTTAACCTGAATAAAAATAGAGAAAAAATTCAACTATAATTTTTTCGTTATCACACTTGAAAAGTACAATGAAAAACCAAAATTTTGAAAAAAAAAAAGTTCGATTCCGTCCATTTTTCGAAGAGTTGTGAGCTTTTGAAAAAATAATCATCGAATTTTTGAAAAAAATATATCTCGTTAGGCAATCGAGGGAAAAATTTGAAAAAAATCAAGAAAGGCTCATTCAATACATAGAACATTATAAAAAAATTTGAGCCAATTTAAAAACTGTAAGGTTCTGAAGTGGCTGATTTGGCATGGAATGCCCCATATATATAACGCGCAAAAGATGCTTCTGGAACATTCTCGTTCCTTCGGCCTATGGCGACTTCCTGCCCCATGGCGACATCTACCTCACACTCTCTTAGCGCGGCAAAAATTTGATTTTCTTTAACATTTCATACCTGCTCCTTTTAATTTAAGAAGCACGAACCGACGCGTAGCGACGTGCACTCGGTCGATAAGTGTATAACGTTACAATATATATATATTAGAAAAATTAAAAACTCACCGGTGTTGCATGCGACAGGTCCTGCATACATCCTTGACTCGCAACACAACACACACACACACACACACACACACACACACACACACACGTTTTTTCAGGGATCGATCTCGTCACCGGCCTCGTCACCGACCTCGTCACCGGCCTCGTTAGGCAGGATCGTCTCGATGTCACCGAACCCGGCATCGTAGCCCTCTCCGTCGTAACCACGGTAATGATCGTCATCGTTCAACAGCTCGTCCACGAGTGCTCTCCCTAGACACCGACCACCCTCGCTAAATAGCTGGACACGCAGAGGATGGTGGGACCAGTGGCTCATCGGTATAGCTCTTAATGTGCCCCGACACAGGGGTTCTATCACATAAGCCACGTAATCCACCTCTTCCAGATACTCGAGACCGTGGAGCGAGCACTCAAGTAATAAAGCCGGTATTACAGATAATTCAGGTGTGGGGTAGTAAATATTATTGAGTTCGAAAAACTCTGTGGTACCGTGGTCGACCAGGTACACGGTGACGAGATCGTACCTGTCGACGTTCATTATTTCACCGCGGTATGCAACACTCGCACACCACGGAACCGCTGCCACGCAACTAGTACCCGGTGTGACGTCATCGCGAGGTATGAGGTAGCCGGCCCCCCGTACCGTGTACTCCTTGTATATGTACTCCCCGATATAATCGAGGAGTGCACTCAATTCCTCGGTACGGATGAGAACGCTTGTTGTACAAAACATGCGAATCACTTTACACGTGAACGCAAATTGTAAAAATTCGTACTCGCGGTAACGTGGATACATTTTGTGAAGGTGTAGGCACGCGTTTCGAGCAAAGACTGACGAGGGAAGACTCTAAATCGTTCACGCAGATATGTTTTTTTTGATGACCGCAGCATTATAGGACCGAAAGACAACCAGGAGAAGAAGAAGACATCGATACCGTAGCTGCGTGATAAGGATGAGCTCGATTTGCTCTCGTGCGAAGATCGGCTCATGTAAGTGAAAACAGCTGACACCAAAGTTCGGTGAGCCCGTCACAGTGTATGGAGCAAGGGAATTGTGTGTGTAGGCTAAGTGCTCTAGAGTAGCAACAGCGATGACGCATGCCCTCTCGCTCCACTACAGACCCTCTTGCTCTCTCGCGAGACACGGCAGTTCGCGAGAGCACGAGGTATTCGCAGTGTCATCAAAAATGCACGCGCCCGCAGCTCCTGTTAAGCTGTATGATGGAGCGCATCACCGTAACCTTGGGCTAATCTCATTATATTACATTTTTTGTCTGCGTCTCGCTCATTCTCATAATATCACACATTCTCTCACTCGCTCGCTAGTTGCAGAGACTCTGTGCTCCAGAGCTGCAATAGCGATGTCGTATGCCCTCTCGCTCGCTCCGATACCCATTGTATAACACACCTCTCACTCTCACCCGTGAGATGCTTTGCCCTGAGTCGTAGCAATGAGAACATATGCCCTCTCGCTCACACCCGTGGCATGATAAGCCTTCTCGCTCGCTCTCTCGTGAGACGCGAGACCCTGAGCTCGCACAGTGCAGCGTCATCAGAATTGCACATGTAGTGTCCGAGAGCTCCAGAGTCGTACGAAGATAACGTACTCATACCCTCTCGCTCACACCCGTGGTATGATATACCCTCTCGCTCGCTCTCCCGCGAGCGCGTCTCGAGACGTACTTACCTCTCGCTCGCTCTCACGACATCGTGCATTCTCTCGCTCGCTCATTACTTGCAGAGACTCTGTGATTCAGAGCTACAGCAGCTATGCTGTATACCCTCTCGCTCGCTCTCATTCCCGGGGTGTGGCACACCTCTTTCTCGCTCTCCCGTGAGGTGTCCAGCCCTCGTTCTTGAGAGTCGTACACGAAACTATTAATCGAAATAATTAGTGTTTCGACTGATATAATAAAAATAATAGTGAATGACCTGTGTCAGTTCAAATGGTTATAGAGATCGATGAAACAGTTCAAGTTATGGAACATGTAGTCAAAAGCTTTAGCCTGTTATCCATTTATTCAACTGAATTAAATTAGAGGTCCAATGTTTCTAATGATTTGATATTAGCTTTCGTGAAAATATGTGTGGAAAACATATTTGCTATCTACCAATCATGGATTAGAGGGTAATATACAGGTAGCGAGATCCTGAGCTCTCACAAGGTAGCGTACATGCTAAACCCAAACAAACCCAAACAAATTTTTTAAATTCAATTCCATTACATTTTTAAGAGGGTGAGAAGTCGCACTGAGTGAAATCGAGCACACCCGTGGTGATATAGCCCCTCTCGCTCGCTCTTTCGCGAGACGGAGACCCTGAACTCTCACAATGCAGCATCATCAGAATCGCACGTGCAATGACTGTGAGCTCCAGAGTCGTAGCGAGGATAACATACAGTCTCTCACTCACTCCTACGCCGCGTTACATCCTCTCACCCTCTCTATCTCATGAGATGCTTTAAATCCTGCATACTCTTACTCATCTGCTCATGGAATAAAGACACGGTTCGGTCTTCGGTAGAAGATGCTACACCAAGGACAGAGAAATATGCTTACAGCTGTAAACAAAACTGTCTCACTCGTGTATATGTTTTTTGAGCTATTGGGAGATCCTTGCCGGGTGTTATTGAGTTACCGTAGTTGTAGCATTCCGTTGCTGCTTACAAAAAGAAGTCTCGTTAAAACTGAAGTATGTATCATATTTTTTATTTTCGCTCGAGATAAATCAGTAGCGATTCAACCGTCATATATAACGGTGTTTAGTGGTCATTGATTATAATGTCTGATAAGTCGATGGCACGGTCGTATATACAGGTCTGGAAACGACAGTAGCATTGCATAGGCAGCATGTGGGCCTCTTAATGTCCAAGCTTTTTTTTCTCACCGCTGCCACAGCATAGCGCTGTGATAGGGGGATGTTACAAGTTATATACAGGCCTAATTTAAACCGTAATGTTCTCTCTTCACGTGTTCTCGATATTTATTTCGTCAAAAATTATTCGTGTGACAATTTAAAAATCTTTAATAAATTGATTGCATTAAAATGACGAAATCCTGTGCGGTACCTCACTGCAAAACAGGGTATAAATCGAATTAAGAAAAGAGCTCTGTTTTTAAAGTGCCAAAAAACCCAGAACGTTTTAAAAAGTGGCAGGCAGCAATTCCCGGAGTGAAACTAAAAACATCTCAATACGTTTGTGAAAAACACTTGAGTCTTCTACTGAAAAAAAACTCTCAAGACTGGCTAAAAATTAAAAGTAGTTTCAAAACATCTACAAGAGTTTGTTTTTGGTTTTCCCCGAACACGTTCTCCTGCTTGATCCCAGTCCTATGTCTATCATAAAACTCCACTTGTGCTTTTTTATTTTAATTTCCCTGAATTAACGATTTCAACGAAAAACAATAATGATTTTCATACAAAAAAATTATAATGGAAAGTGCATGTACAGTGCCCAAGAGACATATGGCTGTCTCTTTCGCACACAACATCCCTTTTCCAATGCGCACCATGCGGCCAAACAGGGAAGCTACAAACACTGGACGTTAAGCGACCCATCCCCCACCACCGTCGTTTCCAGACCTGTATGTACGACCGTGGTCGATGGTTTTTTGCATCCTCAATCTTTTACGACTTACCAAACAGCGTAGCGCGCAGTTGAGACGACGGTGTAACGAACGGTGGTGTAATGATTTGTTGCGTTTATCGGGCGATAGACTTGCCAACAGACTGAAATATGTTATTTGGTGGGCGCCTTTACGTGCTATTGTGGTGGCCTATAACAGGGGCATACTAAGTGGTCGGCGAGTGTTGGATGTCACGTACGAGGAATTACTACGTCGCGGCGTTTTGGAATCTCCGTGTATACGGGAGCTCGTCAATGAAGTCGGATGTAAGTAATTTTATTTCGATACATCATTGCTACAGCTGTATTCTAGCACGATCACGATACGCTTGCTATTTTATTATAGGCTATCGTCAATTTTATAATGGAGGGAGTGACGAGGAGGAGGATCTCGCGGCTGTGGCGCGGGCCGTGGAAGACGCGGAACAGGACCGTCTAATTAGACACAACCGTGTGTATTAAAACTAATCAGGCCTATTATCTCAGCCTTTCAGTTTGTTTGAGCTATCTCCATCTCTATATATATATAAAGCTGTTCGCTAAAAATGTTGGTCCGCTTTTCAATCGAAAACGGTTGAATCGATTACAATGAATCTTTCGCGTGATTGAAGATCATGATTTGAACCGAGTTTGTGGTTTTGTAAAATTTCGTTATCTCAATTTTACAGAAATGCAAAAAAAGTTTAATGATTTCGTTCAATCTACAATTTTCAAAATTCGATGGTAGTTAAATACTAACGATAAATAAAAAAACAATTTACCAATGTGAAGGAAATAGGGAAACGAACAAAACGAGCGGCGGCTGAATGCTCAATCCGGTATAGAAAAAAGCTACAGCAATTTTAACGAAATTATGAAAAATTAAAAAATACGAAAATCTTTCATTTGATTATTTTATCCAACAGAATACTGAAGAATGACGCATAAAATTGAAAAGTAAACGCAAAAAGATGGCTCATGTTACATCGTGATATTTTTTGTGGATTCAAAAACAATTTTTGTTTTTGAGTTTATAGCTAGAATTGACTAGATGCATCTGCTCTATACAGCACGCGAAACCTGTACACATAGCTAGTAAGATTATCAAACTGAAACGGTATTTTTTCAGAACCCAGGCAGTGGGTCCATGAAGAACTGAGAGCGAGTACTTCGGCCGCAGCAGACGAATCAGCACAACAGGCCAGTGTTGATGAAGATACCTTAACTGTTTTCAACTTCTCCGATATGTTCAGCAACCGTCCTGATATACTTTGTGAGTATGGTCCTACGATAATAATAAAATAAAAACAGCGTTAATAAACTGTAATCATGTTTCAAACAGCTGTACATCGGCAAGTCAGAGATCTCGATGCTGATGGGGCTATAGCGGGTCCATCGGGTCGTCAACGTCAACAGGATCGTGATATAGACAGACCTGTAGCTGAGGGCGACAACACTCTTTCTGAGAGCGAGGACGATCCCGTACAGCCCGAAAATCAGTTAGGAGAGTACTCGTGGGATGCTAACCCCCGGGACAACCGTCTAAACGATGAGCAAAGAGCTGCGGGACGATTTGGTCTATGGTTTCGACAGCTGATGGAATCGGATTCAGGTAAAGAAATAACTAAATCGCAAAAATTCCCTCACGGGGAAAAAAACGTGGACAAGTACATTGGTGGTCCCTTGTTTCCCTATGATATTAAAAAAATCCAAAACGCCGCTTAGAAGAATTCAAAAAAAGTTACAAAATAAGTTGAGATCTGTTGAAATATACGTGGCCAAATACGGGAAGCTTTACTGCGTTTCAATAAATTTCCAAAGACGGTTTGATGTTTATAGAAAAAATAATCAAGTTTGGAAATTCAACTATGTCACCAACCAAATTGCAAACGTAAAAAAATAAGATCGTAAAAAAATTCTGAACGAAGTACTTGGCGAATTCTTGATCATGATCTATACACTACGCTTATTTCATGGAAAAATCCTCGCCAAGTACTTCGTTCAGAATTTTTTTACGATCTTATTTTTTTACGTTTGCAATTTGGTTGGTGACATAGTTGAATTTCCAAACTTGATTATTTTTTCTATAAACATCAAACCGTCTTTGGAAATTTATTGAAACGCAGTAAAGCTTCCCGTATTTGGCCACGTATATTTCAACAGATCTCAACTTATTTTGTAACTTTTTTTGAATTCTTCTAAGCGGCGTTTTGGATTTTTTTAATATCATAGGGAAACAAGGGACCACCAATGTACTTGTCCACGTTTTTTTCCCCGTGAGGGGATTTTTGCGATTATATCACTTCTTTTTTCTAAAATTCTTAAATATTTTGGTTCATATAAACTCCTATGGAGACTGTATATAATTACAATCCGCACTTTTAGCTTGTGAATATAACCCATAACTGTTGATTTTATTTTGCATTTTTATATTTTGTAGATGAATATGTTCACTGCGAGATTTGAATACACAGGATCACAAAAAAAAATTCTTACCAGTCTGTTCAAAAGTTTATACTGAGATCATTATTTTTCACAATTTATCCAATTTACTCGCTAATCTCGCACTTTATCATTACAGAACTTCACTCAGAATCTCCGTTGAATATTTTTATTAAATCCATTAATCGAAATTTTTCGGACGTCCTGCACTTGATTATGTCAAAACTCCGTTAATAACCGTTGTAGATGTCATACACCACGCTTACACGGCACTCTTATTCCGATTTGGTTATAATGGGGTGTATATTAGGGTGATGCAAATAAAATCGATACTTTTTGTTTTTCGTTTAACTTTGATAGCTTCTAGTACATATCAAAAAAGTAACTTGACCAAAATGTGAGCTTGAAAAAAAATTTTTTAGAGGTCGCGCATGTTACTTGAATATTTTTTTTTCGATTTTGACGAACGATCATGGTATAAAAATTTCAGTTTTTCCGTTTTGCATAAAAAAATATCACTACGCGATGAAGCAGTGGTTTTGCTAAAATTTTAGGTGTAAAAAAAAATTTTTGGAGGTCACTGAAATTATTTTATAATTTTATTTCTCGATCGTAGCTGATAATCACGATTTAAAAATTTTGATTTATTTGTTTTGCATAATAAAATATTAGTACGTGATGAAGCAGTGATTTTCCTAAAGTTTTAGCTCTAAAAAAAACTTTTTGAAGGTTGCTGAAATTACTTTTTCATTTTTCTTTCGATTGTTTCTGATAATCGGTGATTTTTTCGATTTACTTCGAGAGCTTTTAGTACTGGTCAAAAAAGTAACTTTTCCAAAATTTGAGCTTAAAAAAAATTTTTAGAGGTCGCTCAAGTGACTTTTATATTTATTTTCGATTTTTACTGACGACTATGATATAGAAATGACTATTTGTTCGTTTTGCATAAAAAAGCATAAGTATTTAACGAATCAATGATTCACACGAAGTCCGGTCATTGAAAAAAATATAATGCCCAGGCCAGTTGAAATTGTTTCATTTTTTTTTTTTTCATTTTCAGTTGAAAACCGTAGGCTAGAAATTTTGATTTCACATTTTTGCGGCAAAGAATTCGACGAAAAAAAAGGCATGCTTTAAAAAAGTGGTGCATGACACACAAAGGTCTTGCAAATAAGTTTTCATATAATTCTTTGTGAATTTAGTTAATTATTTTGGTTAAGGAATAAACAAATGACGCATTAAACAATTTAAAAAATTTTTATCGATACGTTATCTATACGTGTTTCATACGTGATATGATAGTTCGTGTTTTAGAGTTCCACGTTGTTCGGATTACATATTCTAGTAACGCACCAATATTTCGAAGTATTGAAACTATCACCTTGAAGTTGTGGCTGCAATATAATTTTTCTTCTCTGGAGTGGGATATTTTCGTCGATGTTCGCTGACGACTTGCAAAAGATATTGTAGTTGATCGGGGTTTTTTATTCAAGTTTGCATTCAAATTTTCAGAAAACCACTGCTTCATGGAGTACTAATATTTTTCGATGCAAAACAGAAAAATTGAATTTTTTAAATCCTGATTACCAGCCACGATCGAAAAAAAATTTAAAAGTAATTTCAGCAACCTCCAAAAATATTTTTTTGAAGTTGAAACTTTAGGAAAACCACTGCCTCATTACGTTCTAATATTTTTTCATGCAAAACAAAATAATCAAAATTTTTAAATCGTGATTATCAGCTACGATCGAGAAAAAAAAATATAAAATAATTTCAGTGACCTCCAAAAATTTTTTTTTACAGCTAAAATTTCAGCAAAACCACTGCTTCATCACGTAGTGATATTTCTTTATGCAAAACGGAAAAACTGAAATTTTCATACCATGATCGTTCGTCAAAATCGAAAAAAAATATTCAAGTAACATGCGCGACCTCTAAAAAATTTTTTTTCAAGCTCAAATTTTGGCTAAGTTACTTTTTTGATATGTACTAGAAGCTATCAAAGTTAAACGAAAAACAAAAAGTATCGATTTTATTTGCATCACCCTAGTGTATATACATAAAAAATCCCCTCACGGGGAAAAAAACGTGGACAAGTACATTGGTGGTCCCTTGTTTCCCTATGATACTAAAAAAAATCCAAAACGCCGCTTAGAAGAATACAAAAAAAGTTAGAAAATAAGTTAAGATCTGTTGAAATATACGTGGCCAAATACGGGAAGCTTTACTGCGTTTCAATATATTTTCAAATACGGTTTGATGTTGATAGAAAAAATAATAAAGTTTTGAAATTCAACTATGTCACCAACCAAATTGCAAACGTAAAAAAATTAGATTGTAAAAAAATTCTGAACGAAGTACTTGGCAAGGATTTTTCCATGAATTTAGCGTAATGTATAGATCATGATCACGAACTCGCCAAGTACTTCGTTCAGAATTTTTTTACAATCTAATTTTTTTACGTTTGCAATTTGGTTGGTGACATAGTTGAATT
Source organism: Campoplex capitator (assembly GCA_037576405.1). NCBI lineage: Eukaryota > Metazoa > Arthropoda > Insecta > Hymenoptera > Ichneumonidae > Campoplex > Campoplex capitator. The sequence goes on along the minus strand of JARBWI010000042.1, from coordinate 149,532 downwards.
TCAAAACTTTATTATTTTTTCTATCAACATCAAACCGTATTTGAAAATATATTGAAACGCAGTAAAGCTTCCCGTATTTGGCCACGTATATTTCAACAGATCTTGACTTATTTTCTAACTTTTTTTGTATTCTTCTAAGCGGCGTTTTGGATTTTTTTTAGTATCATAGGGAAACAAGGGACCACCAATGTACTTGTCCACGTTTTTTTCCCCGTGAGGGGATTTTTGCGATTATATCACTTCTTTTTTCCAAAATTTTTAAATATTTTGGTTCATATAAACTCCTATGGAGACTGTATATAATTACAATCCGCACTTTTAGCTTGTGAATATAACCCATAACTGTTGATTTCATTTTGTATTTTTATATTTTGTAGATGAATATGTTCACTGCGAGATTTGAATACTCAAGATCACGAAAAAAAAATGCTTACCAGTCTGTTCAAAAGTTTATTCTGAGATCATTTTTTTTCACAATTTATCCAATTTACTCGCTAATCTCGCACTTTATCATTACAGAACTTCACTCAGAATCTCCGTTGAATATTTTTATAACATCCATTAATCGAAATTTTTTGGACGTCCTGCACTTGATTTTGTCAAAACTCCGTTAATAACCGTTTCTCTGTATAGACGTCATACACTACGCTTACACGGCACTCTTATTCCGATTTGGTTATAATGGGGTGTATATACATATATATTGGGCATAATAAACCCGATTAATTAATCCGGAATAAGAGTTCCGTGTGAACGTAGTAGTCATTGCTCTCTCTCTCTCTCTCTCTCTCTCTCTCTCTCTCTGCTATTCAAAGAAAAACTAGCCGAAAACTTCTGGTGCGTCACAATCGAGATCATGGATAGAAAAATCGGCAGGGGCGCCTTGGCTGTTGTATATCACTCACCAAGTGCCCCAGATGCGGAATTTGTGCGATACATCGAGGACCTAGGAGAACGCTTAAATGAGAGAGGAGAATGCACGATTGTTGGGGACTTTAATATCAATATGAACAGCGCAGACTTCTATAGTAAAAAATTAGAAAAAGACCTGCGAGCTATCGGACTGAAGCAATACGTCAAAAAACCAACAAGGATTACCGAGAGGAGTGAGACGATAATAGATTTAGTGTTTTCAAATACGAAGAAAGGCGTAGACGTGAAGGCAACCCCCATAATAACCGATCATGCCTGGGTGGTAATTGAAATACCGAAAAATAACAAGAGATCCAGACAGAAAAACATCATGAGAAGAAATCCAAAACTAATAAAAAAAGTAACGTTCGAGCGAGTATGGACGACAGTGAGGAAAGAAGAACAACAAGAAGATACAGTAGATGGAAAAGCGAATAGACTGATTGAGAATATAGTTACCGTATTGGACATTATAGCGCCAAAGAAGAGACAAAAAGCAACAAATAAAGGAAAAAACAATGGATGGTATGATGAAGGGGTCAAGGAAATGACGAAAGCGAGAGACCTAGCGTATAAGAAGGCAATACAATCAAGGGAAGAAAGAGACTGGGAGCAGTATAGAAGATATAGGAATCTAAGTGTGTGTAGAATTAAAAAAGCCAAAAAAGATTATTATAATAAAATGATTGACGATAGGAAAAACAATCCTAAGGCCATGTGGAAAACGTTGAAAGAGGTGGTTAATGGGAAAAAAGTATGGAACAACAATAAATATGATCAAATCATATTTAATGAAGAAATCGACAAAGAAGAAAATACGAGAATTGAAGATAAGTTTAATAAATACTATGTAGACAGCATAAGAGAAATTGTGATGAGTATAGATGGTAATGATAATGATAATAACCATGCAACAGTAAGGCTAGAGAGTAACAACGAGAGAGACACATGGGAAGTTTTTGATATGGTGGATGAGGAGTATATAAGGAAAATAATAATTGAATTAGAAATAAAAAACGGTACGGATGAAGGTATATCTACTAACGTTCTAAAAGATATATATGAGGTTATAAAAGGTGATATGGTCGAGGTAATAAACTGTTCGTTACAAGAAGGGGTATGTCCACTGCAATGGAAAACGTCTACTGTAATCCCAATACCAAAAATCTGTAATGCTAGTAGTGCGAGTGAGTTCAGACCGATTAACATGCTACCCATCTATGAAAAGGTACTTGAAAAGGTCGTAAAGGCGCAATTAGATAAATTCATAGAAAAAACAACAATACTTATAGAAAATCAATCAGGATTTCGTAAAAACCACTCGTGTGAAACGGCATTGCAGATTGTGATAGATGAGTGGAAAAACATCATAAATGATAAGAATATGGTTGGAGTTATATTTATGGATCTCAAGAGGGCATTCGAGACCATAGATAGAAGCAAACTGATAATGAAGCTGAAGCAATATGGTATGCAAGGGAAGGTATTGAGATGGTTTGACTCGTATGTAAATGGAAGATCTCAGCAGGTTAAGTTAGAAGGAAACGTATCGAATAAAATGAAAACCGAGTATGGAGTACCCCAAGGTTCAGTATTGGGACCAGTTCTATTCATCTTATATATAAATGACATCATTACAGCAAAAACAGAGGAAGCGGAGGTGAAATTATTTGCAGACGATACTATCCTAGCCAAAAATCCCCTCGACGGGGAAAAAAGCCTGGACAAGTCCATTTGTTCGTGACCCCCGTTTCCATTTGTTTTCACAGAAAAATCTAACCCCGCTAAAAAAAAATTCAAACCTCCAATAAAATGAAAAAAACCCTAGAAAAAAATAGCTTCTAAAAAATTGGAGAAAAACCCTAAAAAAAATTCAAGACAATTAAAAAAAAATACAATAAACGTGAAAATGGTAAAAAAAAAGTTGACGATTTTCGCTCAGCACTAAAAATTCTTGATATCCATAAAAGGACAAGTATTCCATTGATGGCTGAAAATCAATTAACGAGGAAAAGGGAAAACTCCCAAAAAGACATAGCACAAAAAAAGAAACCCTTAAATACAAAATGGCGAATCGACAGAAAAACTTCATACAAAAAATAAAAAACTAAAGTTTGCCATCGCATGTTGAGCAGTTGAGCGGATACGCACAGAGTACTTGTCCGGCCCGAAAATTTTTGTATCAGCCGCTGCTATTTATAGGGAATATGCGGAAGCTAATACAAAAATTTTCGGGCTGGACAAGTTCTCTGTGCGTATCCGCTCAACTGCTCAACATGCGATGGCAAACTTTAGTTTTTTATTTTTTGTATGAAGTTTTTCTGTCGATTCGCCATTTTGTATTTAAGGGTTTCTTTTTTTGTGCTATGTCTTTTTGGGAGTTTTCCCTTTTCCTCGTTAATTGATTTTCAGCCATCAATGGAATACTTGTCCTTTTATGGATATCAAGAATTTTTAGTGCTGAGCGAAAATCGTCAACTTTTTTTTTACCATTTTCACGTTTATTGTATTTTTTTTTAATTGTCTTGAATTTTTTTTAGGGTTTTTCTCCAATTTTTTAGAAGCTATTTTTTTCTAGGGTTTTTTTCATTTTATTGGAGGTTTGAATTTTTTTTTAGCGGGGTTAGATTTTTCTGTGAAAACAAATGGAAACGGGGGTCACGAACAAATGGACTTGTCCAGGCTTTTTTCCCCGTCGAGGGGATTTTTGGCTAGGATATCACTTCTTTTTTTCTGACTCCTCCGAAACCTAAATTTTTTCATGATCACATACTTCGTGAATCTTTCCCCATGGTTTAAATTGGTTTAGTTTCGTCGATCCACTCATACACTACCGCTCAAACGTTTAGATACACCAGATAACTCTGCCAAAAAGAAAGATATTCGAATTTCCAAAGTGGCTTTTCAAAAAGGATGGATCAGGCTCCAGTTTGCCTTATTTAAATATTTTTCCATTGATTTTTTTTTTGGCCTTGTACGGACTTTGATTCCCGACCGTTTTTATGCCTTTTTTCGACCATCGCGGATTCGGCACACAATATAAGAGATTTTTTTTTCTTTTACTATGTAAAACTTGGAATGCAATGCAAAAGCTCCAACTTCTTCTTTTGAAAAATTTGTTGTGTTTTTTTTCCCGAAAGTTATTTCGTTTTTGGCCAAAAACAGAAAGTTTTGAAAAATTCAAAATAACCCAAGAATGATATGGTTTATAGAAAATTTTTACCGATACAAGAAGTTGCGTATTTTCATACTAAATCGCCTGGATTTTTCTTCGAATTTCTCTTAGAATTTTTTTTTTCGAACAATTTTTTTTGAATTTTACCTCTAGCAGGAAAAAAATGCATCACTATCAAAAAGGGATGAATGTACAAAATTTTCTTGTGGCTCAGCGACATGATTTTTATGTCACTGAGCCCTCGCAGCGACAAGATTTTCATTTGCCTCAGCGACAAGATTTTCATTTGCTTCAGCGACAAAATTTTCATGTCGCTCAGCGACAAGATTTTTATGTCACTGAGAGATATTATCGCTTAGCGATTAATCTTCATGTGGTTCAGCGACAAGATTTTCATGTCACTGAGCCCTCGCAGCGACAAGATTTTCATTTGCCTCAGCGACAAGATTTTTATGTCACTGAGAAATATTATCGCTTAGCGATTAATCGTTATATGGTTCAGCGACAAGATTTTCATGTCACTGAGCCCTCGCAGCGACAAGATTTTCATGTCACTGAGCCCTCGCAGTGACAAGATTTCCATTTGCCTCAGCGACAAGATATTCATGTGCCTCAGTGACAAGATTTTTATGTCACTGACAATGAAAAATATTATCGCTTAGCGATTAATCTTCATGTGATTCAGCAACAAGATTTTCATGTCACTGAGCACTCGCAGCGACAAGATTTTCATGTCGCTCAGCGACAAGATTTTTATGTCACTGAGAGATATTATCGCTTTGCGATGAATCTTCATGTGGTTCAGCGACAAGATTTTCATGTCACTGAGCCCTCGCAGCGACAAGATTTTCATGTCACTGAGCCCTCACAGCGACAAGATTTTCATTTGCCTCAGCGACAAGATATTCATGTCGCTCAGCGACAAGATTTTTATGTCGCTCAGCGACAAGAGTTTATTTTCCTGAGAGATATTATCGCTTAGCGATTAATCTGATGCCTGTGGCATTGTAAGTCATGCTATAAATGAATAAAATGGTGGGTGTAGGAATAAATAGGTCAAAACATGTGAAGCATATTCATTCATGAAGCATATTCTCCCGTCATTGGAGCATGTCGGTAATATGCCAGCTGAAAATTCGAATTTGTGAGGTTATGACGAGCTGTCAAAGCAGTATCACAGCATTCGTTCAGACTCGGTAACGACAAACCTGCAACACATTCTTCTCCCATAACCTTGCATTCCCGGGCAAATAAATGGTTAGCCAACATTCGTTGTTCGACAAAGAACAAGTTGTAACAGTTATTTTCTCGAAAATGTCAAGGGCGGAAAGGAAAAATATGAACTTATTTCAGCTATCTCTCTCACACTCGCGTCAATATATATGGCCCTTCGAAATATCAGCTGACATTTTTCGCTCGCTCATCTGCACTGTTTTTTTTGTTTGTACTTATTCAGAAGAATATATAGCCACAGTGCAGAAGAATATATAGCCACAGGGCCACACAGGGCCACGTTATTACATATAGCTGTGTGGGCAACGAGTTTTCGAACGCAGCTCTGTCGCGACCAATAAGAAGCTTGATAGCATCAAAAGGCCTTTCATTGTGTGTCGTATACATACACACCAATACTTCGATCTTAGCATAATCTTGAGCCTGTGCAAAGTTTTTTCTCAGCAAATACGGCATCAATCGTGCTGATCCAGGGCTTAATCGAAAGCTCTTTTCATAATAAGTCTCCAGTTCAATTTTCAAATCATAATATATCTCCCCGGCTCCGTAATTAAGGAAAGAAATTTCATATTTTACCCCCACCACGGCGAATCATTTTGTTTCGAGATAATATACTCTGGGCGAGCCGCGGGCTAGCAGACGACAGAGCTGCCAAATGTACTTGTCCCGAGACTCTACCGAGTCTCTTGATATTGTATGTAACAGGAAACTCGGCTGAAGAGATAGAATTCAAGATGCAGGAGGGGTTGATCAAGTTAGAGGAATGGCTAAATGGCAATAAATTAAAAATGAACGTAAATAAGACAAAATATATGGTGATAAGGAGTATAAGGAAAGAACTGAGTCGGGAAATACAAATAAAAACTAAGGAGGGTAATATGTTAGAACGGGTCGAAACCATGAAATACTTGGGAGTCATCTTGGATGATAAATTGTTGTTTAGGGAACACTGTGATTATGTAATTAAAAAAGTGGGTAAAAAAACGAGTTTCCTGAATAGAATAGGTAACCATATCTCGGTATATGCAAGGTGTGTGGTCTACAAGGCAATAATAGCACCGCATTTCGAATACTGTGCAACAATTATGATAAACATGGGCCGTGGAGAGATTGATAAACTACAAATAGCCCAAAATAGAGCAATGCGAACAATTCTGCAGGTGAGCCGGTATACAAGGATAACTGACATGCTGGAAGTCCTAGGTTTCATGTCTATTAAAGAGCGACTATCTTATAATACGAATATTTTTATTTATAAAGCGGTAAAGGGTATGTTGCCACGAGAGATAGGAAGATGGATGAAATTGGCGGGGGGAGAAGGAGGAAGGAGGACGAGACAAGCGGGAAACATTAAAATAGAAAGGAAAAACACATCGAGGGGGCAAATGTGTCTCATGTACGCAGGCATAAAATTGTATAACGACTTACCAGCAGAAATTAAACAAATGCAGAATATAAACCAATTTAAAAGGGCGCTGAAAACTTACATATTGAGTAATAGATTAAGTAGATTATAAGGAAAACAGATTATATTAAAGCTAAGAAAAGTTAAAAAGAAAACTGAAAATGTAAATAGCGCTGTGTGTATATGTATATGTATATATAGTATAGACATAATGCAAAGTCTGTACAGAACTGAAATTAGCCGAGGAGGCTACAATAAACAATTATTATTATTATTATTATCTCTCTCTCTCTCTCTCTCTCTCCAGCTGTCACTGGAGACTGACTTTGATGAAAATGTGTCTTGAGGCGTGCGATGAGGCCTATCATGGTGTTGTATACAGACGCGTGAAATCTTTTATGTGTTGGTAACTTTTGCATAATCTTGAGCCCGTGCAAAGTTTTTTCTCAGCAATTACGCGACCGATCATGCTGATTTTGGGCGCAATCGAATGAGAATTTCTTAATTAGCTAAAAGTTCAATTTTTAAGTTCCTCAATTGCTTCTGAGCTTCGTAATTCAATAAAATGACATGCCAATTTTACCCCCACCACCGCGAAAAGTTTTGTTTCGAGAAAGTATAGTCTCGGCGAGCCTCGGGCCAGCAGACGACAGGGCTGTCAATGTACTTGTCCCGAGACTCTACCGAGTCTCTTGATATATCGGGCATAATAAACCCGATTAATTAATCCGGAATAAGAGTTCCGTGTGAACGTAGTAGTCATTGCTCTCTCTCTCTCTCTCTCTCTCTCTCTCTCTCTCTCTCTCTCTCTCTCTCTCCAGCTGTCACTGGAGACTGACTTTGATGAAAATGTGTCTTGAGGCGTGCGATGAGGCCTATCATGGTGTTGTATACAGACACGTCAAATTCTTGAATGTGTTGGTAACTTTTGCATAATCTTGAGCCCGTGCAAAGTTTTTTCTCAGCAATTACGCGACCGATCATGCTGATTTTGGGCGCAATCGAAAGAGAATTTCTTAATTAGCTAAAAGTTCAATTTTTGAGTTCCTCAATTGCTTCTGTGCTTCGTAATTCAATAAAATGACATGCCAATTTTACCCCCACCACCGCGAAAAGTTTTGTTTCGAGAAAGTATAGTCTCGGCGAGCCTCGGGCCAGCAGACGACAGGGCTGTCAATGTACTTGTCCCGAGACTCTACCGAGTCTCTTGATATTACAGTGAACTCTTTTATAAAAACACAAAGCAATACGCCGTGAAATATCGGTTTCTAAGGCTCTCTTTTTCTCTTCTCTCGGTCCTCATGGTGGGCGCAGGGTGTATACATTTAAAACAGTTTTGTTATATTTATCACAGGGTACTCGTCTGTTGATTCGTTAGCGGCGTACCACGATTAGTATGAGGTACACCAGAAACTACAGTGAATATTTTTATCTATAGACCCTAACATGCAGCTAACGTTTTTGTTCGCTTACAGATGTACAAACGGGCGCAGGAAGACAGCGCAATGTGCGGGATAATGAAGCTTTCGGAGATGTGCAACCACCCGGTGATCGGATCATCATTACCCAGGATGCAGCCCGCTATTTCAAGAGGTTTAAACTACGAGGCCGAGAGACAACAATGCATATCCGTCAACCTCTTGAGGGAACGGACGTAACAACATGGCTCGAAGGAGCGTTCCGTGATCTTCTGACGCATCTCACGAGCTACTGCGAGGGTGGTGACTACGCAGGAATCTCGTTCTCGGCGAGCAGTCTAATACATGGCCCCGTTTGGCTTTCATTTCGCCCTGTCCGCGACTATACATTTGTAGATGTCTGGCAATTAATAACAAACATCACTCAAAGTGCACAGTCTCTGAACATTGATGATTCCTTCAATATAAAAGTATGCATTGTTAAAGGTGTGGAGGGTCGCGGGCGAAAAGGTTTGACACACGAGAGTATCGCTAAAAAATCAATTTTAACGATTCGAAACACTGACAATTTGTGTTTACCACGCTCATTAGTAACAGCACGGGCGTATGCGGAGAGGGGTGAGATACGTTCGGGGGCCCTGCATGCTAGATGGCAGCGTATTCGCCGAATTAACGGGTCATTTCAAAAAGAGGTAGCACTTGAACTCACGAGAAATGCAAATGTTAATATACCGCCTACTGGTTGCGGCATTCGCGAAATTGCTATATACCAGAATTATCTAGCTCGCGAGGGTTTGGCTATCGTGGTTTTCGAATTTTTGACTTTGGGACGGCGCGAAAGACCGGTATTCGATGGTACACAGACGGTTATGGATACAACAGGGTCAATACAGCACACGTTATACATTCTGTATTATGAGCGATCGCATCATTTCCAACCTATTTTAAATCTGCGCGGTGCTGTAGGCAGTTTAAACTTCTGCACGACCTGTAACGCCCGTTTTCGCCGGGGTCATAGATGTTTGAAAAAGAAATGTCCTCGCTGTCTTCAAGCACCTCCCTGCGAGGAGCGTGTAGCCGCCACGGTCAGATGTGAGGCGTGTAACCGCGATTTCTTTGGGGAACGGTGTTTAGAAAAGCATAGGTCTATCACCATCCGTCGTAAACGTAGGGTAAATACTGTTTGCGAGTCTCTTCAACGATGCTGTAACTGTTTTCGGTCGATAAGACCTTTAGAGAAAAAGGAGCATTTGTGTGGGGTGGGTTTCTGTAAAACGTGTAAATCACAGCAACCCTATAACCACCTGTGTTATATGAGGTCTATTCACACCGATGAGAGGGTAAAAGAGAACATATTCATTTTCTATGACTTTGAAACGCAGCAGTGTACGCCTGTAAAAGGTGACCCGGCAACACGTGTTCACGAACCGAATCTTTGCATAGCTCAGCGTGTCTGCACGAGGTGTTGCGATAACGTTTCTATAGATGAGCCGTGCGAGTATTGTGGTGATCATGAGTTTATATTTAGAGCGAAGCCTGTATGTCAACTTGTGGAGTTAGAAATGCAGAGTATTCAGGGTTTCTCGCGCGTATTTTTAATAGCCCATAACGCCGGTGGCTTTGACGCTCAGTTTATACTGCGTTACTTCATTGAGGAGAAAAAAACGCAGCTACCATCTTTAATAATGAACGGTACTAAAATCATCACGATGCGCATCGGTAAACTCGTGTTTCTCGATAGTCTGAACTACTTTCACATGCCTTTGAGCGCACTGCCAAAATCTCTCGGTCTAAAAGCTGCTCTCGCCAAAGGATCTTTTCCGCATCTGTTCAATAAACCAGAGAATCAAAATTATATTGGTCCGATGCCTCCCGTAACCAATTATGCTCCTGACACTCTGCGTGTGGAAGAACGTGAACGTTTTTCTGCATGGTATAACGAGTTAAAGAATGCCGGTTATGTATTCAACTTTTCAAACGAACTCATAACCTATTGTAAAAACGACGTTACTATATTGAGACAAGCCTGTGTGGTTTTTCGGAAAATGTTCATGGACAGGGGGCGCGTTTGTCCATTTAGCGAAAACACAACAATCGCGTCCGCCTGCTTTCAAATCTTTCGGAAAAATTTTTTAAAACCCAACACAATTGGGATTATACCAACGGGTGATTACAGATGGGCTCACAATCAGTCAAAAAAAGCGATCTCTTGGCTCGTGTGGATGGAGCATTCTTTAAATCGTCGTATTATTCACGCAGGGCGCTCGCGCGAGTTTAAATTGCCCCAAAATTTATTAGTAGACGGTTACTACGAAACGTCTGACACAGTCCACGTGTTACAGTTCCACGGCTGCTATTGGCACGGGTGCTCGAGCTGCTTTACCGAAAATAGAGATCGTAGACAAAGCGACGGTGATACGTTGAATGAGCGTCTTGAGAGAACAAACACTATATCGCAGAGAATCCGTTCAAGCGGTTACACGTTAACCGAGATTTGGGAGTGCACGTATGACCGCATGGTAAAAACAGATTTAGAGATGAGTGTTTTTGTGAGTGATCACGCTCTAGTCAGATCGGAGCCTCTCAATCCGCGTGATGCTTTTTTCGGTGGTCGCACGGAAAACATGGTCACTCTGTACGATGTAAAAGACGGGGAGCAGATACGGTATGTTGATGTTTGCTCATTGTACCCATACATCTGTAAGTACGGTAAATATCCTGTGGGACATCCGACTGTATATGTCGGTGACGAGTGCAGGGTGTTGACAGGCCCCGAAAATAATATCGATCTTTCACGCGTCGAGGGTCGTGTTAAATGCACGGTGCTTCCGCCGCAGAATCTTTACCACCCTGTGCTACCGACGCGAATGCACCAGCGTTTGTTATTCGGATTATGCCGTAGCTGCTGCGAAGCAATGAACCAGGACGCATGTCCTCACGAAGACCCTGCGGAGCGTGTATTTAGAGGAACTTGGGTGATAGATGAATTGCGAAAAGCTGTTGCGTGCGGGTATAAAATATTAACCGTGAGCGAGATTTGGCAGTATGAGATAACGCAGTACAATCGCGACACGCAAGAGGGGGGTCTTTTCACCGAATACATAAATACCTTTCTCAAAATCAAACAAGAGGCTAGCGGTTGGCCCGAGGATTGCACAGGTGATGAGGCTGCGCAAGACCGTTACATAACCTCTTTTAAGACAGCTGAAGGTGTTCAATTGGATCGCAATGCGGTAGCGAAAAATCCCGGGTGGCGTTCGGTAGCCAAACTCTGTCTCAACTCCTTTTGGGGTAAATTCGGGCAGCGCGAGAATTTACCACAAACAGAAATAGTGACGACACGTGAAAAACTTATGGAGCTGCTAAATAGCCCTGAGCACGAGATCACCGGTATGCTGCCTGTTAACAACCATGTGTTGTATGTTAATTACACGAAAACCGATGACGCTGTGACACCGTCTAATATAGCGAATACTGTCATAGCTGCCTACACCACAGCTCAGGCCCGTTTAAAACTTTACACCTATCTCGAACCGCTAGGTGAGCGCGCTCTGTACTGTGATACCGATTCCGTTATTTACGTCACGAGAAAAGATCCTGAAGAGTATGAACCGCCAACGGGTCAGTTGCTGGGGGATCTAACCGACGAGCTAAGCTCTTATGGTGAGGGTAGCTACATTAAATCTTTCATTTCGGGCGGCCCTCAATTTTATTCTTTCGTAGTTAACACGTCGAGCGGGGTGGAGAGTGAGGTTTGTAAGGTTAAAGGTATAACGTTGAATTACGCAAACAGCTCATTGATAAATTACGAGTCAATACGATCGTTTATAATAGGTGAGAGAGAGAGCCCTATTGTGCTGCAGTTTGATTCAATACGACGTACGCCATTCCATCAGGTTGTTACTCGGCCCGAAACGAAGTCGTGCATGCCTCTGAGTGTCAAGCGAAGGCGCGATGGCACGTACGGTTCGCTCCCTTACGGTTACAGATAGTAGTTTATAAAAATTCTCGCTTTACAGGGTGCAATAAATATTGTTAAACAGTTTTGTAAAAATATCTTTGTTATTATAGTAAAAATATTTATTCTGTTATAGGGAAATAAAAGCTTTTTACATATTTTAACTGTTCGAATTCTTTATATTACACCACCCCACAGGAAACACGGTCATTCGTAGAGATGGATACACGGTGGAAACATCCCTGGACATCAATGATCTGTGGTCCCACAGGGTGTGGTAAAACGTACTTTGTAAAAAAGTTTTTGAAGTTTATTTCATGCATGAACAGTGAACCGTTTAAGAGAGTTATTTTCTATTATTCCGAGTGGCAGACTGCATACACGGAGTATGGTGAATCGATAGAGTTTCACGAAGGTCTACCCCAGAGTGCCGATTATGCTAATGACTCTCGCGCAAAACTTCTGATAATCGATGATTTGATGCGTGAGGCGTCTAACAATAACGTTGTGGACCTTTTCACCAAAGGCAGCCATCATAAAAATCTAAGCGTTATTTTTATTACCCAAAACTTATTCCATCAAGGGCACGGCCAGCGAGATATCTCGTTGAATGCCAACTATATAGTAATTTTCAAAAATCCCCGTGATCGCGCTCAAATTCAGCATCTTGCGCGACAGGTATATCCGGAAAACCCTCGTTTTCTGCAGGAAGCCTACCACGACGCAACAGCCAAGCCGCACGGTTATTTGCTGCTCGATTTGAAACAATCGACACCTGACAACTGTAGATTACGTACCTGTATTTTCCCCGATGACCCCTATCATTTTGTCTACGTACCGCGGAAAAAGTTTAAAAGCGGGTACAATGCTGGTGAATTACCAGTTCAACACATGTAATGGCGTTTAAAGGGTCATCGTGTGGTGATAAATGCATAATCGTTTTGACAACGCTTCAACGAGTTGACAGGATAATGCGAAAGCCCGACACTTGTAGAAACAACTCACGCTCTTATTACTGCATTGGTCGATGTGTGTGGCATATTCTTAAAGGTACCGCTACCCCCTACGCTTATAGATCGAAAAAATTAGCTAAAAGGGGTGATGTGTCGAGAAGTTAAACAGTTCGACACGCGTAATAGCGCGAGACGGTGCACCGCTCTGTAAAAAACACGTTGCGATACTACGTGCTCTTCAGCATCTCAATAAAGAGCAGCGCGAGGCTGTCCTGCGTAAAGCGGATCCAGGCATCGTCCGCTGTATCTGTGAGTGTGCTTTGAACGTTCTTTGCGGTAACTTTCCTTTGAAGGCTGATCAGCGAAAAAAACTACGACGGTACGCACCCATTCTCAGACGTTTAGCCGCAAAAAAGGGTTGTTGGAAAAGTAAAAAGCGTTTTGTTGTTCAGAGCGGAGGGTTTCTGCCACTCCTGCTAGCACCGATACTAGGTACTGTTCTGTCAAGCCTGATTGGCGGGCGGGGTTGATGGAGCACACAAGAAAAATGGTTCTTATCCCTGAGGAACATGTAGCGCAACTGGGCATGCAGAATCAGAGGCAAGCAGCTTTCAGCTCGAACATCTCAGCGGCACAACCGCTACAGCCCACCGACATTGTATTATCCAGGCTGGACGCGGAGATGAACGAAATTTTGAACTCTAAAGCCTACAAGAATGAGAGGGAAAAATGGGCCGCGTACTTGGTTGTGTTACAACGCTATCTCCATTTTTCTGACGACGAGAGAGCTCGACAACACAGCGAGCTTATGAAGAACGAACATACAGCGGTGTCTAATTATGATAAAGGCGATAAAGAAAAAGAACTCTGTAACGGTATGAACGATTCCGTCATAATCGAAAGCACACCGTCCAAATATCGCACCAAAGCGAAACTGCTGCTTCGTCGTTTACACGACGCACCACGCTGCAGTTTTTCTTGGGATTCAGGAGGAGTCGTATCGATTGGGGGAAGACCGATCCAGGGTTCTAATATTGTTGACCTTGTGAACGACGCCATGAGGGCTAGAAAAATATCTAAACCAGCGGGGCGTGGTGCTTTCGCTAAATTTTTGAGAACTATACAGACACCGCGGGAATTCATTGGTAATGAGGCGTTGTGGCTAGAGACGAGGGCCAATTCAACGCTACGGCCGTCGCAGATCGAAGAGAGCAGCAGCACAAGCAGTGACGGTGTAGCCGCAACGAGCCAGTCACCGTTCTTCAGCGGCCGCGATAGCAAATCAGATAACCCTGAGCAGAGTGGCAGTGGTTATCGTAATAAATATAATAAGAAAAGACGTGTAACCTGGGCTAACCTCAAATTGTAAGTATGAAAACCTTAGAAAAAGTATATTTTGACCCGTCCCATGAAGCGTCATTTTCAGGCGCTACCAAACTGCTACACTTGGCCCGTCAGAAAAAAATCTCAAGAGCGAAGATTCTGCAGTGGCTTGAGGGACAGGATGCTTACACAAAACACAGACCCGTGCGGCATCACTTTCCGCGACGTTTTTATAACGTACGGAATATCGATGACCTTTGGGAGGCTGATCTGGTAGATGTTCGCTCAATTAAAGATTATAATGATGGTTATGTTTATCTACTCGTAGTGATAGACACTCTTAGTAAATTTGCATGGGTTCAGCCTTTACGCGACAAGTCTGCTGCATCTGTGGCTTTTAGCCACATTTGCGTTTAATCAAGAGACTCGGTAGAGTCTCGGGACAAGTACATTGACAGCCCTGTCGTCTGCTGGCCCGAGGCTCGCCGAGACTATACTTTCTCGAAACAAAACTTTTCGCGGTGGTGGGGGTAAAATTGGCATGTCATTTTATTGAATTACGAAGCACAGAAATAATTGAGGAACTCAAAAATTGAACTTTAAGCTAATTAAGAAATTCTCTTTCGATTGCGCCCAAAATCAGCATGATCGGTCGCGTAATTGCTGAGAAAAAACTTTGCACGGGCTCAAGATTATGCAAAAGTTACCAACACATCCAAGAATTTGACGTGTCTGTATACAACACCATGATAGGCCTCATCGCACGCCTCAAGACACATTTTCATCAAAGTCAGTCTCCAGTGACAGCTGGAGAGAGAGAGAGAGAGAGAGAGAGAGCAATGACTACTACGTTCACACGGAACTCTTATTCCGGATTAATTAATCGGGTTTATTATGCCCGATATATATGTATATTGTAACGACTTTTCCCGTGAGTCGCACAAAATATTCCTATCTCGAGAATTTTCTGGACGCCAGCCGAAGATAACTTCGACAAATTTTATTTGAAAATTCTCAAGAATGGAATAATAGGTTTTTCCCGGTCGTAGCTGTATGTTAGAACCAATTTGGTAGAGGGGCGGGATTATGATAAAAATACGAAATAAATTCACATGAAAGGCAAACGATATCCGGAATTACAAGTTCGAATTTATTTAAACAATTGAATTAAATGAATGAAAATTTTGACAATAAGATAATAAATAAGTTTCCGGAAAAAATATAATATTGGTCTCGTTTTTCTCGAGAATGGTAAATTACAATTGTAGTGAAATATTCAATTTTAACAAAATTATAAAATATCAGATTTAATTACATCCGTCAAAAATTCTTTTAAATTAAATAATAATAAATTCTAAGATCCAACTCCAATCGAGAATTATACAAGAAGAAATTACAAGAGACTTGCTCTCATAATTTCTTTTATTTCGAAAAGATTGGAATTGAATAATTCTGAATTTCTTACACTAAGGACTCTCGTCGAACGAAATAAATTAAAATCGAATTCCTCTCGGCAACTCTAAATAACTCAACAGAAAATACGGTAGATTTTACACCGTGAAATGACGTTATAATAATTAACTAATTCCTTCAAACGCGAACGTACCCCGAAACAATATCGCTCTTTAATACGATAGTTCGAAAAGTTCTAAGAGCTCTTTTTACAACAAAACAAAATCACAATAAAACAAAATGAAAGCGAGACGACGGCTCACCGCTACAGTTTCAGAAGATGGAAATCCGGAAAAAGACCACGGATGATTCCACTCGATAATTCCAGCTACGTCGTTTTCTTGTACAGGGTTGGCGACGGCTCGTCAGAAAACGTCAGGTTCCGTTGAGGTTCGATGCGAAAAGTCCCCGAACGATTACGGAAACGCGGTTTTATAGAATTTGGGTCCTAACCCCTCCACCCTTCGCCTACTCGCGGAATCTAGACTTTTCGAGAAAGTTCTCGCAATTCACCCCCATTTTCTCGCAAATTCAAATTTTCAGGGCGTTGACGACAGTTGATTTGTGCCAACCGAGACTTCCCGAAGATTCCCGATGCTGCTTGACGCACCGCTTGAGATCAGACAGCTCAGGGTGAGGGCTTTGAGTTAGCGACCCCTCTCTCTCGATACTCGCGCTCCATCGATGACAACTCTGACTGACCTTGACGACCTATGCCTTCCCTTTCGATGATATGACGAAAATATCGACGACCAGAATATTTCTCGATGTTTGGATGTTTTGTCCTTGATGATTTGAAACCGTCGTTCGCTCGCATAAAATAAAATAATAAAATAAAATAAAATTAATACAAGGAAATACGCTCGCATTTGACTCCTTTTACATTTTATCGAGAGGAATTCGTCGAAACCCGACGTTTTCCTCCGTGCCGTGCCAATTTCTGTATTTTTCGTGACGTGGACAAAATTACCACGTCACAACACCTCCCCCCCTACGAAAAAGGACGACCCGGCCGATAAAGACCGACGCCTCGCTTCCAAAGATTTATAATTCCATTAATTCTTTTGAAACTATTGTTTCAAGGCACGTCACTCTCGAAAAATATAAAGAAGTCAAATCTTTTCTTTTAAAATAATCAAAAATAAAGTAAAATTAAACAATTACCGAGTAAACTTTCGTTTCTCCATTCCTCCAACGAGATTCCTAATTTCATGCAAAAACATACAGGACAACACAAGGACAGTATAATAAATAAAACACAGACACCAACGATTTTGGTTTTTGGGCGGACAATTGTCCTGGGGACCCCGACTTTTATTACCAAAAAAAAATTATATTTTTATCTCCAGCGGGATCTACTGAAGATCGGTATAAAAAAAATTAAAGAATATTTAAAAAAACAATTCTTAATATTTGTTAATTTTTGAGCTGACTCTCTCTTCTATTTTGGTACCAAGCTTTACACTTAGTGCACGTGCGTATTGTGGCACCCAACTGTCCACACGCAAAGCAGAATCCTTCGGGTCTTCGTGGATTCGGACACCTGTTAGCCTTGTGCCCTTTCTCTGCGCAATTCCAACACCCTAACCAAGGGGTTGGTTTTGGTCTCGGTACCGACACCGTTAATTCTACACCCTCGTCCTCTACTCCCTCCTCGTCTTCTACTTCCTCCTCGTCTTCTACTTCCTCCTCGTCCTCTACTTCCTCCTCTACTTTCTCCTCGAAAAGTTTAACGGGTGTCGGGAACGGAGACGTTTTTCCCACTGGAAGAATCTCACCAATCTCCCCAAGAGATTGGGAATAACCCACTCTGCTTCCACTTTGTATCGGTAGTTGTGGATGATATGCTGCTGCACTCAGTTTCCAGGCAGACAAAGGACTATGATCCTGAGATACCAGTAACAGATGGTAACCCGCCCATCGACGCATTACCGCCCACTCCTCCTGATTCCACGGAATAGGAGGTGGAAACGTTTGTCTTGGGGTTCCAAAAATGGTCTAAATAAAAGAAACGAACGGATCGAAAAGAAATTAAACTACTCTGGTTCTAATGGAGCAAAATATGATTTTAAATCTTCAATTGATACTTTAACTATTCTCCCCCCTCTCTCATCCTGCACCTCATACACCACAGGAGATAATATGCGTACGATACGAAAAGGTCCTGAATATTTCGTTGCTAATTTCGCCGCGATATTTTGAGCGGCGGAAGATAGAATCCTTTGTTTTCGCAACACTAAATCTCCGATATTAAACGTTCGATCGCGACGGTGTTTATTATATTGTAAAGCTTGGCGTTGATATGCCTCTTCGAGATCATGCGTCACTCTCACTCTCAAGTCACCCAATCCACGCATTCGTTCAGACCAATTTTCGACCGGTAACATTTCGATCTCTACTGCTTTTTCTTCGCGACGACGATAATAATTGTGAGGCTTCGGTTCTCGACCGAAATTTAAAAACGCAGGCGTGTTTCGAATCGACGTATGATGCGCGGTATTAAATGCAAAACGAAACTCGGAAAGATGTACATCCCATTCTCTATGATCGTTTTCAAGAAACGATACTATCATTGTTTTGATCACACGATTGACACGCTCGACCGGATTCGCCTGAGGATGATATGGAGGTGTGGTAGTATGATAAACACCACGATCCGCAATAATAGATTTTAAATGATTGTTGTTAAACTCGGTACCGTTGTCAGTTAATACGACCTGAGGTGTTCCCCAACGCGAAAAAACTAGTTCTTCTAACGCTTCACCTATTTTCTTACCGGTAGCTCGTTTTAACGGAAAAACCTCTATCCATTTCGTAAATAAATCCTGAATTACGAGTACGTAAACATTACCGGCACGACTAGGCGGAAACGGTCCCATAATATCCATGGCAACCACAGACCATGGCTCTTCCACTATTCGACGACCCATGAGACCGAGAGGCGGTAGTTGTTCCACCTTAGCTCTTTGACAAACTCCACAATGTTTCACGTATCGAGATATTTCTCGAAACATTCGTGGCCAGAAATATGAATGAAAGACTCTTTCATACGTTTTCTGAACGCCAAGGTGTCCCGCTTGAACATCGTCATGACACTCACGCAACACCTCTCGGCGAGCGTACCGTGGCACAACGAGTTTCCACTCAGAATCATCTCCATCCGCCATCACCTGACGAGCTACACGACGACAAATATAAAGTCGACCCTGTCGAACCTTATAATTAGGAAAACGACCAGGTTTTGATAGTACATCCCTGAGTCTTCGATAGTACCACGGATCGTCCGCTTCCGTTACCGGTCGCGGCGCTACACCGACAGGTAGCAAATAATTTGGTTGATCGTCATCCTTCATCAAGTTCACGATAGCTGATTGTTCTTTTTCAAACATCCGAGATAAAGCATCAGGCACGTGATTAAGCGCCCCTTTACGATACTTAATCTCGAAATTATATTGAGCTAATTGCAATGCCCATCGAGCTAATCGACCAGTTGGTTCTTTCAAATTCCTCAACCACCGTAAACTATGATGATCAGTTATTACTGTGAATGGATAACCCTCTAAATACGCTCTAAATTTCTTTATCGCCCAAATTATAGCTAAACATTCCTGTTCCGTCGTCGTATAATTCCGTTCGGCCGCCGAAAGTGTTCTACTAGCATACGCGATAGGATGTTCGATACCGTCAATTTCCTGAGTCAAAACCGCTCCTAAACCTGTTATACTCGCATCAGTTTGTAAAACAAATGCAGCTGAAAAATCAGGACAAACTAACGTAGGAGGATTCGCGAGAGCATCTTTTAACTTATCGAACGAATCTTGTTGTTCATTACCCCAAACCCACGGTTGGGTCTTTTTTGTTAATTTCGTAAGGGGTTCTGCTATCTCGGCAAATCGCGGAATAAATCGACGATACCACGAACTCATTCCCAAAAATCTTCGTATTGTTTTTATGCTATTAGGTACCGGAAATTCTTTAATTGGACGCGTTTTCTCCGGATCAACTTGTAACCCTTCGCTATTCACGAGAAAACCGAGATATTTAACTTCGTGGCAACAAAAATCACATTTTTCCGGATTGATTTTTAAACCGGCGCTCACGATTTTATCAAAAACGATTTTGAGCCATTTTAAATGCTCCTCAAATGTCTCGGTAACGATAATAATATCGTCTAAATACGCGAACGCGTGAGGCTCCATTTCCGGTCCAATAATTCGATCTAATAATCGTTGAAATGTCGCGGGAGCTCCGGTAAGACCAAACGGCATTCTTTTAAATTGAAATAATCCGCGATTCGGTACCGTAAAAGCTGTTATTTCTTTGGATTTTTCATCCATTGGAATTTGATGAAACGCGGCACTAAAATCAATTGTCGAGATATATTTTGCCGAACGTAATCGATCTAAAATTTGCGACATATACGGTAAAGGATACGCATCTTTTTTCGAAACGTCATTCACTTTACGAAAATCTAGACAAAATCGATATTTGTTATTAGGTTTCTTTATCATAACAATAGGACTAGACCAATCGCTATAAGATGGTTCTATTATATCCTCTTCTAATAATCGATCTATCTCTTCGTATATCTTTTCGCGAATAATTGGCGTTACCGGATAATATCTTTGTTTAATCGGTCTTGCATTACCGACATCGATAGTATGTTTTATCAGGTTCGTTAATCCCGGAACGTTATTCAAAAGTTTAAGCTCTTTTTCTAAAAATGATGCAAGACGAAAGCTTTCACCGCGACCTAATTCCGAGATTCCTAGTGCAATATTAGCTTGCTCCGGACTATCACACGATAAATAATTATATTCACGATCTGGCTCTCCACTGAAAAACCAAATACGTTTTCTATGATCTGTTACCACGCCGAATTGATCTAAAGCATCGAGACCGAGAAGCAACGGGACTGGTAAATCCGGATGAACTCGACCGATTAATTTACACTCACGATGTTGCAATTGACACGGAAACTCTATTTCTTCGTCGCAAAAGATTTTCTGATTATTCGCGATAGTGCTCGGACGTGGAGTAGTTTTTCTACGAGATAATCCTAAGCGAGCAGCTAATAATATCATTTCATCTCCTAAAAATGTATTGGTAGATCCGCTATCAAATACCGCCGGTACATTATGTCCTAAAATTTGAACTTTAACGATTAAAATCGGCCTAGCTTTGGTTCCGTTTAGCGGACTACACAAATATTCCCGAATATGTGCTGGTAATTGGAAATCATCGAGGGAATCGGTATCTATCGGGGTTCCCCCTTCCCTCATTGGCGTTCCCCGGTCGAGTTTCCCTTACAATCATGTGGATCTCGAGTCGTGACGTCCTTCGTGCCACAACGATAACAATGCTTCTGACGCGGCGCGAGACACGTAGACGAACGATGATTTTCGCCTCCACAATTCCAACACTTAACTACTTCTTTAGAAGCATTTTCCGCGGGTTTATTAGGAGGTCGAGAATTTGGCTTTTTTCCTGGCTTTTTCTTATTATTCTTTGAACTAGATGAACCGTTATCTTGAATTTTCGGAGGCGGTACGGAAGGATCGAAAGTTGCTAACGTTTTGTTTTCATCTTTTGACGAATGAGCTGGCGAATGATACGCGAAATCGGGGTGCAAAGCCCGTTCCGGTGGCGGAGGTGGTTGACGATATTTATCATCCTCCACACTTTGCTCAATTCCTCGCGCTCGTGTCTCTAAATCATCGAAATCACGTACCGTCCCGAATTGTATAAAATATTTTAAATTCGAATGCATATTTTTCCAGACGAACATTAATTGTTCTTCGATGCATAAAACCGGTCTTACTCGTTCCATCATTGCTCTCATACACGTTAAATATACCGGAAACGGTTCGTGAGCTCCCTGAGTACGTTTCGAAATTTCATCTCTCAACGCCATCTGATAATTAGGACTACCGAAACGACTGCGCATCGCGGTTTCAAGATCGGCAAACGAACGAAAACCCGAGCGATTGGTACGGTACCACCACAATGCAGTATCGCGAAAGAAGAATTCTAAGCAATCTAATAAATCTGTATCGGTAGCCGGAAGCATGCGTCGACCTCTCTCAATTAACAATAAAAAATTTTCAACGTCCTCGCCTATTTTTCCTGAGAATTTTATGCCCCATTTACGAAGCATTTCATACGTCGAACGCATATTTGAAACTTCCGGTAAAAAATGAGAATTATGACGCGGAGACGAATGTGTTGGTAAATTAAAATCTCTACTATTATTTTCCAAGTTCTGATTTTGAATATTATATTCTCTTGATTCTATTTCCGACGATAACATTGCGCGAGCTGGATTTTGAATGGGAAATTCTCTCGATTCTCTTCCCGACGATAACATTGCGCGAGCCGGATTTTCGATACCGATCAAATTTTCGTTTCGCATTCGTATTTCATTCCTTAAATTTTCCGTTAATCGCGATTGCCTAGAAATAGCGCCTTCTAAATTTTCCACGGCATTATGATATCCCGGATGAGTATAATCGAGTGGTTGAGTATTTTCTCGCGTATGAGGTCTCATTTCTACACCGCTATCCCGTAATACGCGCGAAGGATAAAATTCGCTCAGCTGACCGCGCGATGAAAAAGCCGGTGGATCAGCTGTCGTCGGCCTCAGGCTCGACGGAGGGGTACGGGGAAACGGAAACATCTCGCCTACCTACTCTACGAATAACTTTACGAATAAGCGCTCGAAACGAAATTATCGAAAATAATTACGCGGCTACGAACTTTATTTTTCTCGCCCGATGCCTCACTCACACGCTCTCCTCTCACTCGTATTCTCGGAACGGCACTCGCACACACGCGTCACTCCCGAACACACACACACGCGTCGAGATACCGGCACTTCTCGAAAATACAAGGCGTTAGGATGGCCCGATGGTGAGGGCGAAAACAATTTTTAATACTCGCGAAATTAAGATGACCCGATGGTGAGGGCAAAAATAAAAATCCTACACGCGAAAGTATGAAGGCTCGTTGGTGAGAGCAAAACAAACGCGAAAGAACGAGAAAAAAAAATTACGATGGCTCGTTGGTGTGAGCAGTAAAAACGCGAGAGAAAAAAAAAATATTAGGATGGCCCGATGGTGAGGGCGAAAAACAACGCGCACTTTTTCACTAGCCCATTGGTGGGGGCAACACACAATATAAGCCCGTTGGTGAGGGCACAGAATGAGAGAGAATATGTGAGAGATAATATATAGAGAACAGAGGAGAAAAAAAAAATTTTATTAAAATATTTGTCGATATCTTGAGTCGAACTGTATTTTAATTCTAGTTCAAAAAAAAAAATAAAAAAATTTTCGTCACACAAATAAAAACTCGAAAAATTGGTCAAATCAATAAAAGTTTGTTCCAAAAAAAAAAAAAAAATAAAATAAGCCAATTAAATAAATTATTGAATAAATATTACGAATAAGATAAATTAAATGAAACTCAACAAATATTTTCTTCAGTTACAACGACAAAATTATACCGAGCTGAGCCGTAGCTCGTAGCAAGGTCAAAAAAAAAACTTTTACTGTTTACTTTATTCTGAATTATCGAAATTAATATTCAATAAAAACTTACAAGATTCTCTTTTCTCACGTTCGTATCCATTGTTCTTCCTCACTTAATATTCCTCGATAATTTTCGATAATAATTCTCGTTCTTCACGAAACTTTGGCGAAACAATTCTATCGCTTGTCTCACGAGACACTGAGCCGGTACACGGTACGCGTGAGGACAGCGCCAATATTTTCGACAAATTACGCACAGTGGCGCTAATGAGTAGCCCTTGTGCGAAGTCCTCGCGGAGCAAGAATCAAGGCCACAACAACACTAACACAAAAACATGCAACACACTGACGACTCGTATCGACGAATTTCGAACTCTTTCGAGAATAATATGAAATAAAATGCGATACGAGTGACAAAGACAGAAGACAAAATAATATTATACGAATTTTGACGGATATCATCTGATATTGACGAATTATTTTATCGAAATATTTAATATTGGAATTAAAAAAAAAAAATTTCAACAGATTATCGCTCAAGAATTTTTATGTTTTTCAGAATCTAATTAATACAAGATAAATAAATAATACTGCAAAATTATTTGGGATTTTTCGTATTTTAACCACCACGTTTTAATAACGTGGCCCCACGTTGGGCGCCAAAATTTGTAACGACTTTTCCCGTGAGTCGCACAAAATATTCCTATCTCGAGAATTTTCTGGACGCCAGCCGAAGATAACTTCGACAAATTTTATTTGAAAATTCTCAAGAATGGAATAATAGGTTTTTCCCGGTCGTAGCTGTATGTTAGAACCAATTTGGTAGAGGGGCGGGATTATGATAAAAATACGAAATAAATTCACATGAAAGGCAAACGATATCCGGAATTACAAGTTCGAATTTATTTAAACAATTGAATTAAATGAATGAAAATTTTGACAATAAGATAATAAATAAGTTTCCGGAAAAAATATAATATTGGTCTCGTTTTTCTCGAGAATGGTAAATTACAATTGTAGTGAAATATTCAATTTTAACAAAATTATAAAATATCAGATTTAATTACATCCGTCAAAAATTCTTTTAAATTAAATAATAATAAATTCTAAGATCCAACTCCAATCGAGAATTATACAAGAAGAAATTACAAGAGACTTGCTCTCATAATTTCTTTTATTTCGAAAAGATTGGAATTGAATAATTCTGAATTTCTTACACTAAGGACTCTCGTCGAACGAAATAAATTAAAATCGAATTCCTCTCGGCAACTCTAAATAACTCAACAGAAAATACGGTAGATTTTACACCGTGAAATGACGTTATAATAATTAACTAATTCCTTCAAACGCGAACGTACCCCGAAACAATATCGCTCTTTAATACGATAGTTCGAAAAGTTCTAAGAGCTCTTTTTACAACAAAACAAAATCACAATAAAACAAAATGAAAGCGAGACGACGGCTCACCGCTACAGTTTCAGAAGATGGAAATCCGGAAAAAGACCACGGATGATTCCACTCGATAATTCCAGCTACGTCGTTTTCTTGTACAGGGTTGGCGACGGCTCGTCAGAAAACGTCAGGTTCCGTTGAGGTTCGATGCGAAAAGTCCCCGAACGATTACGGAAACGCGGTTTTATAGAATTTGGGTCCTAACCCCTCCACCCTTCGCCTACTCGCGGAATCTAGACTTTTCGAGAAAGTTCTCGCAATTCACCCCCATTTTCTCGCAAATTCAAATTTTCAGGGCGTTGACGACAGTTGATTTGTGCCAACCGAGACTTCCCGAAGATTCCCGATGCTGCTTGACGCACCGCTTGAGATCAGACAGCTCAGGGTGAGGGCTTTGAGTTAGCGACCCCTCTCTCTCGATACTCGCGCTCCATCGATGACAACTCTGACTGACCTTGACGACCTATGCCTTCCCTTTCGATGATATGACGAAAATATCGACGACCAGAATATTTCTCGATGTTTGGATGTTTTGTCCTTGATGATTTGAAACCGTCGTTCGCTCGCATAAAATAAAATAATAAAATAAAATAAAATTAATACAAGGAAATACGCTCGCATTTGACTCCTTTTACATTTTATCGAGAGGAATTCGTCGAAACCCGACGTTTTCCTCCGTGCCGTGCCAATTTCTGTATTTTTCGTGACGTGGACAAAATTACCACGTCACAATATATACACCCCATTATAACCAAATCGGAATAAGAGTGCCGTGTAAGCGTAGTGTATGACATCTACAACGGTTATTAACGGAGTTTTGACATAATCAAATGCAGGACGTCCGAAAAATTTCGATTGATGGATTTAATAAAAATATTCAACGGAGATTCTGAGTGAAGTTCTGTAATGATAAAGTGCGAGATTAGCGAGTAAATTAGATAAATTGTGAAAAATAATGATCTCAGTAAGTCGACGCTTATGGGATACCATGAAAGGCGTTGGTTGCTTAGGACAGCAGGACGGTGGCCATGGAAGTCGGAATCCGCTAAGGAGTGTGTAACAACTCACCTGCCGAAGCAACTAGCCCTGAAAATGGATGGCGCTGAAGCGTCGGGCCTATACTCTGCCGTCAGTGGCAAGTGAGGCGGTAGACTTTGTTCTCAGAGTCACCGTCATGAAGCCCTGACGAGTAGGAGGGTCGCGGCGGTGTGCGCAGAAGGGTCTGGGCGTGAGCCTGCCTGGAGCCGCCGTCGGTGCAGATCTTGGTGGTAGTAGCAAATACTCCAGCGAGGCCCTGGAGGACTGACGTGGAGAAGGGTTTCGTGTGAACAGCCGTTGCACACGAGTCAGTCGATCCTAAGCCCTAGGAGAAATCCTATGTTGATGATGGTGTTGAAGTCATTATGTTTTTTATTTTATATAATAACAAGACACACACCCATTGGGCGAAAGGGAATCCGGTTCCTATTCCGGAACCCGGCAGCGGAACCGTATACAATTCGGGCCCTCGTAAGAGAGTTCGTCGGGGTAACCCAAAATGACCTGGAGACGCCGTCGGGAGATCCGGGAAGAGTTTTCTTTTCTGTATAAGCGTTCGAGTTCCCTGGAAACCTCTAGCAGGGAGATAGGGTTTGGAACGCGAAGAGCACCGCAGTTGCGGCGGTGTCCGGATCTTCCCCTCGGACCTTGAAAATCCAGGAGAGGGCCACGTGGAGGTGTCGCGCCGGTTCGTACCCATATCCGCAGCAGGTCTCCAAGGTAAAGAGCCTCTAGTCGATAGACTAATGTAGGTAAGGGAAGTCGGCAAATTGGATCCGTAACTTCGGAATAAGGATTGGCTCTGAGGAGCGGGGCGCGTCGGGCTTGTTAGGGAAGCGGGTTTGGCTAACGTGCCGGGCCTGGGCGAGGTGAAGGCGGGTTACCTTTCGCAAGTTTGCGTAGCCTGTTGGATCCGAGCTCGGTCCCGTGCCTTGGCCTCCCGCGGATCTTCCTTGCTGCGAGGCTTCCTTGGCGGCTCACGCCGTCTTGGTCGTCCTCTTCGGCCGCCATTCAACGCTCAGCTCAGAACTGGCACGGACTAGGGGAATCCGACTGTCTAATTAAAACAAAGCATTGCGATGGCCCTCGCGGGTGTTGACGCAATGTGATTTCTGCCCAGTGCTCTGAATGTCAACGTGAAGAAATTCAAGCAAGCGCGGGTAAACGGCGGGAGTAACTATGACTCTCTTAAGCAAGCGCGGGTAAACGGCGGGAGTAACTATGACTCTCTTAGTTTCTCCCGTACCAACATCTGTTTGCCCGTCGGGAGGTAACGAACCCGCTTAGCTGAATCGTTGGCTCATCAGTGCCGGACTGGACCAGATTCCTTCGGGATGATGGCCCGGGACAAACTGTAAAGTGTGTCCTGCCACATAGGCTCACTTGGAGGTTCGCTGCAAAGTTCCTCGGAACAAGCGTCTACCCTTCCGCCTTAGGGTTGCAGTGTTCCTCTTCGCGTTGGACCTCTATCTTACGGGGATGAGTGAAGGCGCAGGGAGGGGGCTATACGGGTCTGGCGGGTTTGCAGCCCGTCAGTCCTCAGTTAAACCGCAGGCCCAAACAATGAGAATAGAATATACAATCTCCGGCGGAGGCCTCGGACCGCCGGTCCTGCGGCACAAGCAGCAGCGCCTTTAACACCTGGCGATACTACACCTACTCGAGCCCGGAACCGCCCAGCCCAACATTCCCCGCCCCCACCATCACCCAACCCACTTGCCCACGACGCATGGCCACCTCTGCCAAACCAACGGCAACCACCCGCCAGACCAACGGCACCGGTACCGGTACCCGTACCGGACCCACCCCCACTTCGACAGGAAGGATTTAATTGTCCTAACTGTGACCGATCCTTCACCACCAAGATCGGTCTCGGCGTCCACCGACGTGCTGCGCACCCCGAGGAAGCCAATGCCGACGTCCAAGTCGCAGAGGTCAAACGACGATGGAGTCACGAAGAACTTCGACTCCTAGCGAGAGAGGAGGCCCTCGCCACCGCCCGTAGAGTGACGTTTATGAATCAACATCTTCATAGAGTCCTCGGCGGTGACCGGACCCTGGAATCCATCAAAGGAGTCCGGCGGGGTGCAGTATATAAGGCCTTAGTTGCTGCGGCATCCCAAGATCTCCTAGCTGTCCCGGAGCAACCGGTCTCTGGATCTACATCACCAGAGTCAACAGCTGGAGATCGGCGAGACCTCTCATCAAACAGTGGAGCTTCGGTAGCTGGTACACCACCGGCACCAGGTTCCCCTGCCTCTCCACGTGCTGAAACCCCGCGACGATGGAGCGCCGCCCTTGGCACACCTGAGGAAGCGATCGACCGACTTATACCGGTCGTTCAGCAGATTCAGGGCTTTGAGTCGGACCGACTTATCGGAATCGCTCGCGATATCCGTACGGGTCGTGATGTCTCTGAGCAGTGCTGGGCTTGGCTTATGGCCGTATTTCCACCACCTACGGTCAATCGTCGACAAAGGCTGAATCGGGGACCAGTACCCGTCGATGTGCCAAGGAAACGACGAAGGCGCTGGGAATATGCTCGCGTACAACGGCTCTTCAAAACATCCATGGGAAGAGCTGCCAAGGAGACTCTTGACGGCCCGGTTGAAGCACGGGTCCCAGATGTGGCGGCTATGGCTGCCTACTGGGGCCCCTACGTGTCTCAACCATCAAGACCGGCGCCGAGAGTCAATCCTCCCATTCCACGGGCGGACCTTGAGTACGTGTGGCACCCAGTGACCTGTGAGGATACTACTGCCATCACTGTTGGTCTTTCCTCAGCACCAGGAATCGATGGGGTGACAGCGAGACAATGGCATGGCGTTCCAGCCAGTGTCAAAGCCCTCCTCTTCAACATTGTTCTATCCCGGGGAGGCTTCCCTGAGAGACTACTCGTTAGTAGGATCGTGTTCGTTCCAAAGAAAGTTGGGGCAGAGCAGCCGTCCGACTTTCGGCCGATTAGTATTGCTTCGGTCGTGGTCCGGCACCTTCACAAGATCCTAGTGCAACGCTTGCGCGAAACGGATCTTGTGCTGGAAAGCCAGCGATGCTTTGACGATGGCTGCGCAGAAAACATCTCAGTGCTGGCGGCACTGCTGGATGACTCGAGGCGCAACCTAAGGGAGCTACATGTAGCCTCCTTGGACGTGGCGCGAGCATTCGACAGTGTTAGCCACCATGCACTCCGCGCAGTTTTGGAGCGACACGGACTTCCACCGGGCTTTAACAACTATATAACCCGAACCTACGAGGATAGTGCTACGGTGTTCGAGTGTGAGGGTGCTCGGTCCGAAATGGTACGAGTCAGCAGAGGGGTTCGGCAAGGAGATCCGCTGTCCTCGATGCTGTTTTGTCTCGCTGTCAATGAGGTTCTACGATCCGTACCTCAGGACGTTGGTTATGACGCAGCGGGGATGAGGGTGAACACGTTGGCGTATGCCGACGATATTCTCCTGATCACGGCTTCCAAACGGGGGATGCAGGTAGCACTCCGAAGGGTAGAGGAACAGGCGGCTGAGTACGGACTCTCTCTCAACGCTACGAAAAGCTTAGCACTCTCAATTATGCCGGCAGGCAAGCAGAAGAAATATAAGGTCTTAGTCGAACCCCAGTTTCAGCTGATGGATGGGAACTCTCTCCAGCAGCTGACTCCCTCTCAGGAGTGGAAATATCTGGGTGTCGACTTTAGACCTATAGGACCAAAGAAGGCTGGTTCGACTATGTCTGCTGAGATTGAGAGATTAACGAGAGCTCCCCTGAAGCCACAGCAGCGGCTTAAGATCATGCGCTGTTTTCTGCTTCCTCGCTTGTATCACAAGCTGGTCCTTGCTGGGGCGACTCTTGGGAAACTAAGAGCCCTAGACCGGCAGGTCCGCGACGCCCTACGGAAATGGCTCTGACTCCCGCACGACACACCGACCGGCTTCTTTCATGCACGCGTACAAGACGGAGGTCTTGGCATTCCATCCTTCGCCACCGCGATTCCTGGCCTCATGACTCTCTTAGTTACTTCCCGCATTGAACTGCAGTTTATCCGTACGGGAAGTGACGTCCCCGCTTTGGCTGAGCATAGCACGTTGGTCGAGCAGTACCGGGGCGGTGGTCTGAGTCTGAAAAGAGGATGACTACCAAACCAATCTGTAGGAAGATGTCCCGCCTCATGGGCTCTTCCGGGGTTTTGGATGTTCCACCAAGCTTTTAAGTTTTGCATGTTGGGGCGAACAGTTTTTTATTTTGCTCCCGAAACGAAGCGATGCGCGTCGATTTTTTCTTATGAAATCTAAGACAAGCAATGCGCGTCAAAATAACGACGAAATGCACAAGTCCCCAAGGTACCTGTCATCGTTACAGTATATGAAGCTGCAACTCAAGCGCATAAGAACGCGTGTATAAGACCGTTCAACCGCAGGCCAAGGGCGCTGCCGACGGTACCGGTAGTGTTTAACACTTGGGGGGAAAACTTGATACTTAAGAGGGCACGAAGGCCCAGTATAAATACTGGCCTGATAGCGGAAAATCCGCCCACCGGGATAGTCCGATGGAGCAAATATCATAGGCGATTAACAAAAACACAGCGACAATGCGACGCCTTGTAAGTCGCACTCAGTAGTGCAAGACTTACCTACGACTACTAAGGCTTGTCCAGGGATAACTCTTTCGAATATGATGTTATAGTATAAGCACAGCCACCCACTCAATAAATCAAAATGTCAGAGTCCAATAATTTAAGCCTCGGACTGGGGAGATCACGTTCCAATCGCCCCAGAGCGGTGTTGTCCGCTAGTGAGGGAACATCTGATGACGACTCAGGCGAGAATTTTGACGACGAGAGTAACGCTGGAAATAATGGTTCCTATCGATCCAGCAAATACGCGCTGCGAAAAATGTGATCGGCAAGGCAGAAGAAGAGCTTTTAACAACCTTAAAGACTTGAATGCGCACATGACTAAAGACCACCCTCGTTTGAGGGTGGTTTTTATTTGTCGTTCATGCGATAGAAAATGCCCAAGCAAACACAGCTGGGACAGCCACAAGCCTAAATGCCCAGGCGCACCAATTGTGGTGGCCAGGCAATATAAATGCGATCACTGTGAGAGGTCTCTTGATACCAGAATCGGACTCTCACAACACGAACGACATGAGCATCCGAGGGTAAGAAATGAGCAACGAGAAGCACAAGCCAATAGGCAACGTGGTCAAGGCGGTAGACCTGCTCATGTATGGTCAGAAGAAGAGACGGCTCTTCTTATAGATCTGGACAGGAGATTTCGGAATGCTCGATTTCCCAACAAAGAAATCCAGCCATATTTGCCAAACAAAACATGCAAACAGATCGGTGAAAAACGAAGACGCATTCCAAGAGATGCGCTAGAACCTGAATTAATAGTATTGTCTGACAGCGACTCCAGTAGTGAAGAGGAATTTCACGACGCGGAAGAAGTCCAAGCACCCCTAGGTTTAACTTTTAATAATTTGACGACACAAGATGAGGAAGAAGATCCCACTCAGGACGAATGGCAAAGAGTCATGGAAGAGTATATACTCTCCATCGAACTAGCAGAGAACAATAAGTTCCGAGAGAGCACGAATAAGCTCAAGCAGGTATGGCAAGCACACCAAAACGACCATGAAGCTTTAGAGCAGCACATTAATGCCTTCGTCAACGAACTGAATGTGGTTCTAATCGGGGGTGACAAAGTAGCGCCAATAACAAACCAGGGGAATTAGCCAAGTGGTCGAAGGAGTAGAAAGGAGGGCCAAAGACAAAGGCATAGGACGGTAAGAAGAGCAACGGCAAATCAGCAACGGAGGTTCCGATATGCTAGATGCCAAGAAATGTATAAGCAATGTCCAAAAAGACTTGCAGAAATTGCTCTCTCTGGTGATTTCTCCTTTACAGAGAAAAGAAAAGAACCCCCGGCTATCGAAAGAATACAGGAGCTATACGGACAGCTCTGGGGTAGAAAAGGGCCACTTGCAACCGACTTCATGATGGAAGAAGGAAAAGATGCAAAGCGTCTAATTAACGAAGTCTTCCCGCCTATCAAACTAGAGGAAGTTAAGGCCAGAATCTGTAGGGTCAAAAACAGATCGGCAGCGGGATTAGATGGAATAAAAAAGGGGCACATTAACCGCAACATCCTAATACGACATGTAATCTTCCCAAATGCGTGGAGCAAAAATCGAACCACGCTCATCCCTAAGGATGGAAAAGACCACAATGATATCAAGAATTGGAGGCCTATAACGGCCGGATCATTGGTGGGAAGAACATTCACGGGTTTGATAGACCAAAGGTTAAGGGGGTTTGTGAAGCAATCAATAAGGCAAAAAGGATTTACAGCCGAAGATGGTTGTCGAGCTAACACCCTTATACTGGAGAAAGCTATCGAAGCTATGAAACGACTCCACGGAGGTGTGGTAATGATAGCGGATGTGTCAAAAGCATTCGATACCGTGCCACATAGTGCAATCAAGACCGCACTAAATAGGAAAGGAGTACCAAATCACATTGTCGATTTAATCGAAAGAATGTACGCTAAGTGCAGTACATCGATTAAAGGTCCGGAAGAAGACAGAGTAGAAATCGAGCTAGAAAGGGGAGTCAAGCAAGGTGACCCCCTATCTCCATTACTTTTCAATTTGATAATGGACCCCATTATTGAAAGCATTGACCGAGAAGGGGGCGGCATAGCTATGGGCGAAAAAGATCTGGCGGTGCTAGCTTTTGCAGACGACATCGTGCTACTAGGAAACAACAGCGATGTAGCACAGGCAAAAGTAAGAAAGCTTGACACTTACCTAGAAAAGCTAGGAATGAGTCTATCGGCACCAAAGTGCTCAAGCTTCGAAATAGTATCAGGAAGGGAAACTTGGTACACCCGCAACCCAAACTTAAACATAAGACAAGAAGAAATACCGGCCGTTGAAGCCGACGATATGTTTAAATACCTTGGTACACGATTTGGACCCTGGACGGGCTTACAAAGGGGCAAAGAAATCCCCAAGATAATGGAGGCAATAAGAAATCTCCGAAACCTGAGTCTGAAGCCATATCAAAAAATCGATATGCTGGCAACGTACATTATGCCACAGTAGAATAGGTACAGGTATGGCGCCCCCCACTCTCACCCCCACTCCTTCCCCCACCAACCACCTACCCACTCCAAGCTATTTTTCTCCCCTCCACAGGTAATCAGCTTGGTGGTTAAGTGAGGGGTGAAGGGAGGTGTGAATGTGTGAAGGGTACCATACCTGTACCGTGTATCTACTTTTTTTTTTTTTTTTTTCTTATGATTTTTTTAGGAGGAGTAAGTAAATAACTTGAATGCGTTTATTTTTCATTTTTTCAAGTTTCGGGGGAAAAATTAATAATTCGGATGAATACATTTTCGATTGGTTTTTATTTTTCCAGTTATTCATACATTACATTAGTTTTACAAAAATTATGAAAAAAAATCCCGCATATTTATTATGATTATAACATTGTTCATAAATTTGACGCACTCTGTTCACTCATCGGCGCATACAACAGCCTTGTGTACATGGAAATCTGCGCTCGGTGAAACTACCGCTGCCGCTCATAGTTTTATTTTTATGAACATTATTATTATTATTTATCTGTCGAGAGGCAAAGGCTTTATAATATTCGCGCACTATTTCGTCATTTTTTCGGGGGTTATCACAGAAGAGATTGTTGAATTTAGCCATACCAAAACCACAAGACATAAGGTGCAGAAAAATAACACAAAATTGGCCACAAACGTCTGAAGAATCACTTTGGAGCTGCTTAACGTTGAAACGGAAGAGTTTGCAATTCCTTCGGAGTCGTGCAAGGTGTTGAGGTATGATTGGTGGTAATCCGTAGCTGTCGAAGTACCATCCTCTTCCAACTCGATCGACGTACATTGCAACCCAGTGCTCACCAGGTTTTGTGTGTTCATCTGTGTTGGCGATTATTCCCGCTGGTCTCGTCCACGTACGAGGAATTTCGTCGGCCGGAAATACACCGATGGTAGCAAGCGGCAAATAACGTAGAGCGTCTCGTATTTGCTGTGTGTTCATGCTCCGATAGCAGATTAAGAAATGGCGAAAAGATATACTTTTTCACTTTATATGCAAATCCATTATGACTGCATAGTAACAGCTGAAGAGTTATAATTCTGTCGATATATTTCTATTTCTTCAAATGAGAACCTCGTTTTGAGGAATATTTATGCAGGGGAAGCAACCGATGAATGAGTCCTCGCTCTTTTCCTCCTCCATCTCCTCATTTTTTTTATCCTCTTCTGTATGTACTCTGCCAGCTGCAGTATTATTTCGAACAAGAAATTTCTTCAACATAAGAGCTTGTGTCAAAGCACATCGATTCGTGGTTTATACTACGCCCAAACTATGCCGTAGACATCTACTGCGTGATGTAGATAATTTATTAAAACTTGGACACTCCCATTCCGGTTTTTCGAGATCGTTGATTTCTCGAGTAATTACCTGACTCAATAAGTCAGCCTTTTCATAACCCCGAGTCCAGATAGTTTTTGCATGTCGTGCTATTTCTCGCAAATTGGCATAGAGTTGCTTACAGGAAACATCTCCCTCGTACCACTCCAAACCATGATGATGAAGTGTTAAAATTTGATTTTCATGGCGTATTACTCTGGGAAGCTCGTTGAATGCATATGGAGGAGAAACAATCCAGTGCATTGTAAATGGCTGGTTTAGAGCAACGATGGCTACTTCTTTTGGTAGAAAACGATGCTCTTTATCCCGCATTCCTTGGATATCAATAATTATCTCCATTTTTTTTTACGACCGTACTGACCAGCAGCGCACAGTAAACTGAGCTGGTTTTTCTCCAAAATCCAACTCTGTGGCGGAAAGACGGTCGATGGATGTCAAGAAACCTGATGCCTGCTTTGACGGCGCTTATCCGCTGAAGTCAGCGATTACTTGTCGCGAGGCGTCGATCTCAAGGACATTGTCATATTCAGCATATACAATACAATTCACAGTCGATGCCAACGCCTCAGCAAATCGTACCTCGATTCTCACACTACCGTGTTTCACCAAATTCCAATGCGAGCTGGAGTTCGCAGAAAGATCAGGTGTCAAGTCGAATGCGAAAAGACAATATCCGTTGGGATAACTCTCTCGACTTATTGAATTACCCTCATTGAGAAAATGTATCCCTGTACCCGAAAATAATGTATGGTAGGTGTCAACGTAAAGATTATTTTGCGTAAAATCTGGTTGTAGCGGTCTAGATGGTACTTGTGCTCCATCCACATACAATGATTGATAATTGATTTTATAGTTTTGGAAATTGAATGGGTTCATTTCAACATTTCCGTTGTATGCTCTGTTATCGACGAATCCAATAATGATCCGTTTTGGTAGCTGTCCGAGGACGATGTTGTCAATCGTTTCTCCATGTACTCCACCGTGTAGCGAAATAGCTTTAACTTCGACCCGCGTAAGCGGATATTTTGCTGTTGTTTTTGCCAATGCACGGGCATGAGAGAGTAAAATTCCAGGCGCAATTTTGGTTCGTCTTACTAACAGCGTAGCTTCAAGGATACTTAATCCATACGGAATATCCTGTTTAGAGCTCATGAGACAGAACGAGTCTCTAGCCCTCACAAGTCGCAGACGCATTTCTACACCGTTCAAGAGGAAACGCTCTTGATTGAAAATATCACAATGTAGATGACCCAGCAAATCCACTGTTTTTCCTCTGGAAAGTAATTTCGCCCGTTCTCGCAATCCGTTATTATTTTTGAAACTAGTATCATCCATTTTTCCTGGCGTATCATCGTACCACAAAACAGAAGTAAGATGAGATTTTTTGGCTGCTGGTCCGTAATTTAACAATGTTTCAATGTATGATCGATACGCGTAAGCGTTATTCGGAGGTGAGACGAGTTTTTGGTTCAAATACACATCCACCTGATTGAACATTGAGTGCAGAAGGTTATTTACGGGTCCGATATCTGGCAACTGAGGTGATGTATCTTTCGATCCATCTGCTTTTGGAGAAGAGGAGTGAGGAATGGAGTTTTTTATTTGCACACGGAGGCTTAGCATAGTATGAGCAAGGTCGATGTACTCATCACCTTGACCAGGAATGACGAATTCTATTGGTGAATCATCTGTTAAGGAAGAAATGGGTTTATAGTGTACCCAGTTTGAACTCTCGATCGTAGTTTGTATAGGAGGTAGTGAAAAAAGTTCGAGTTCAGATTTCAAACACTCGCAAGAGTGTGTATGTAAGAAAGCCATCCTGGTCTTTTTTTTTCTCAAGCGAATATATCAGCAACACTACGATGATTTTTCTTCTTTTTCGTCGATTTTCGCCGCTTGTTGACAGGTTTCTTCTTACTTTTATTTTTCGTTTTAGTGGTATTTTTCTTCTTCTTCGTCTTCTTATTTTTCAGAGCGACTCGTCTCGTGACACTGCCACTGAGGGAATGGCAAAGTTCTTCTTTTTTCCTCATTTTATAGCCAGCCCCCGTCATCAATTTATCTATTTTCTCCTCAGCCCTGCGTTTCAAGTTTTTCCCAGATTCACGTACTCTTGTATGAAACGCTTCCTTCAAATTCATGTTGTTTCTGACTACATCGGATGCTATGTTGGCTCCAGCGCGAATCGCCTCCTTACCGATCACTGTGGCTCCTTTACGTAGAAGTGGTAATACACGTCGAAATAGTCCTCCCAAAAAACTACCAATTCCGTGACCTCGCTGGTTTGGAGTACCAATATAGACATGACTTATGCCACCATAGCCTCGACGACCATTCGCTAGAAGAGAATCCTCGTCTTCGTAGTAATCGTCCATGGAATATTTAATGGAGGCGTTTAAAACGCAGTGTCACGGTCAAAGGTCCTTCCTCGAATGGAATAGACTGACCAAATTCGTCTCTTATATCAATTTCTATCGTGTGAAATTCGTGGCGTATGAGAGGAATGTAACGCGGAGAAGGGAAGTGTTTAATTCTGCTCGTCCCATAAACATATTCACCCTCGATCTTAATAGGTACCACTGATAATAATGGTGATTGAACATCACCAGTTATATAGGATTCACAAATATCGGAGTATACAAACAGACTATTTGGGATGGCACGAGCCAGAGATGCAGGTCGATAACCTCGATACGGATTTTCGAGACTTATACCTGTTCGAGCTTGAGTCGCTTCTCCGAATCCTAACATTTTTGCCATTAATGGAGAAATACGAAACCCGTGGTATCGGTTTTCGTTACATTTTCGTGCCACTTTTACACATCCGTTATGCTCCTGGACAAATTCTAAATGTTCAGTTATACAAGGTAATTTATTTATTGTCTCTAACAGAGATCCGATGGATCGATACACACCACTCGGGATAATATCTGTTTGTTCAGAAAATTTGTTTTGATCAATGCGCCCGGATTTATCATAATCTCCGTTATCGAAAGTTATAGTATGAGGTGTTCGAGGAATATGATAGAATGTCATTGGATAACTTATTTCAGCGACAGCGACCCCCCACGTTCCATCCAGATGAAGATGCCGTGGTAACTTTGTGACAAATTTTGTAGCGGTATTACTCGGAAAATAATGCATGCTACTGTTACTCGGTAGCATAACGAAGAAGAATTCCTTGTCTCTAGAATTCATTTCACAGCATCAGCAACTTGAGAACGTCGTGGATCCTCACGTACACGTGACAATTCCGGTGAGTAGAAAATTCCGTCAATGGGCTCGTTGTTCAAATCGTGTAAAATATATACGAATGGATGACGACTCATAGATATTCGATGTATTTTGAATATCTCTCGAGTCCACCCACTTTCGTAACCTTTCGCGAACGCTGCTTTGGCGCTACTGATGCGAACCAAGTCTCCTACTCTGTATTTAGGTAATTCGTTTTCTAATTTTTTTCTCGAAGAATTATATCGTCGGGCAAGATTTTTACGAGCCATGCTAGCGTTTTCCAAAGTCACCTCAGAAGGTCGCATTCGCGTACCCGAGTGACGTGACTGATTATAAGCATGCGCGAATTCTTGCAATACGTCGATATATCGTTTATTTCGCGTATATGTGAAATATCGCCACATTCGATCTTTTAGAGTACGATTGAAACGTTCAGCGATCGATGCTTTGATATCTGGATTACGAGCCGTACGGAAATTGATATTTTTGTTTGTTAAAAATTGTTGGAACGGGGCACCTACAAATTCTCTACCACGATCTGATTGTAATAAATGGGGAAATTTAGGCTTCGAGCGTAAAAGTATTTGTGCAAAACCATTGGTTACGCTCTTACTCGTTTTATCTCGCAGTGGTTCGATCCAGGCAAATTTACTTAATACATCGATTACAACTAAAATATATTTATAACTGTCGTTATATGTTGCGATGGAGCGAAGGTCAGCCAGGTCAGCTTCCCATACATCGTCAATATTATTGACATTATACGAGCGTCGAGGAAATCGACGACGAGTGAGACGATGCATAGTATAAGCATCTTGACTTTCCAACCATGGTACGACATTATTTTTGTTAACACCTTTAACATTTTTTAAATTTTCAGCACAAGAAAAAGAAGCAGGGTGAGAAGGGTCATAGTAAGTCGTCTCAAAACGTTTCATAATTTTAGTGATGTCCAGACAAAGCGTTGTCTGCCTGAGTGACCGCGTCCCTGTTGAGATCTTTTTTTATTATGAGCAATGTCTTCACTTTCTGAAGATTCTCGCGAGTGTCTAGGTTGCAATTCCGTACCATACGGCTCCTCGTATTCGCTACAGCAACTACTACTACTACTACTCGTATCTAAGGTCACATCACCAGGCGCTGGTACTATGATACGTTTACGAGGGGTAGATGAATCAATGAGTACAGGCTCTTGAAGTACCTCGGGGTTACCGATGAATTCTCGAGGCATCTGTATCTTCCGGAGATGTTCAGCGAAATGAGCTCGACCTGCGGGTTTGACTCGTTTTCTAGCTCGCATCGCATCGTTGATAAGATCGACAATATTATAATTAGGGATTCTGGTACCACCTATAGATACTACTCCATTCATATCCCAACTCATTCGTTTTGAGGGTGAAGTATTTCTATGTAGGTTGCGCAATAACATTTTAGCCTTTGGATGGAATTTTTTTGGAACACTATCGATAATGAGAGTGTCATTCAATCGCGATCTCATCTCGGCTGATTGCACTGTTGTATCACGTTCCAGACCAGCTTCCACTCCTGGTTTTTCCGATGTTTCCGCCCCTATCACACCGGTATCCATAGCAATTAATGGATTATCTCTCTCATTATGTTGTGAATGTGTAGTGAGTCGTAGATATCTATGTAAAATCTGAAGATATGCTGTCATTTTATCTCTATCACTAGCGTATGAATCAGAGTTTAAAATTTCAGCCATCTCAGAGTCTAAACGAGAAAGAGGAGTCCCCGTCGTTTGAACAGTAGTCAGAATTTTTGATGAAGGAGGAGTAAGTGAGTCAACGGTTTTCTGCTGTTTTTCACTAAGACGATGTAGATTATCATGTGGAACCAGTACCATTTTCCTCGCGTGTTCCATGTTTCAAATAATTCAAAACAGGGATAAGAAGAAGCTTGAGAAAATTAGTACACCGTTTGATAATAAGATGTCTTTTAGCTTTCCAGTTTCCACGTTTTTCAGCTAAACGACGAAGCAAAACTGCGTACCGTCGCAACCGACGACTCTCACTACCTTTGAGGCTCACGTTACCATGTAACACGTTGAGAGCGCATTCGCAAATACAACGAATTAACGATGAATCGATAATTCGTAAAACTTGCCGGAGTTGTTTTTGCGTCAAGTAGCATAGAGCTCGTAAAATTATGATATGTTTTTTTCCGAGACCTCCGTACATGGTCATTACACTCGCATTACTGGAACATCGCGAGATGTGTCTCGCGTTTTTATTTCTTTTTTCGGAATATAAACGTAATTATATTGATCATCAGGAAATACGCATGCGCGAAACCGACAATTATCAGGTGTCGACTGTTTCAAATCAAGTAATAAATAACCATGGGGTGCTGATGTCGCATCGAAATACACTTCTTGCAAAAAACGGGGGTTTTCTGGACACACCTGCCGAGCGAGATGCTGTATTTGGGCACGGTCTCGAGGATTCTTGAAAATAATAATATAATTCGTATTTAAGGATATATCCCTTTGACCGTGACCTTGATGAAATAAGTTTTGTGTTATGAAGATCACACTCAAATTTTTATGATGACTCCCCTTTGTGAATAAGTCTACAATGCTATTATTTGAGGCTTCTCGCATTAAATCGTCAATCACGATGAGCTTAGGACGCTGATCGAATGAATAGTCAGCAGACTGCGGTAATCCCTCCCGAAATTCAACTCTTTCTCCATACTCTGAATAT
Source organism: Campoplex capitator (assembly GCA_037576405.1). Classification (NCBI taxonomy): domain Eukaryota; kingdom Metazoa; phylum Arthropoda; class Insecta; order Hymenoptera; family Ichneumonidae; genus Campoplex; species Campoplex capitator. The sequence continues at coordinate 109,264 of JARBWI010000042.1, read as the reverse complement.
CCAGGCTGCCATTCCGAGTAATAAAAAAGTATTCGTTCGAAACGAACATCGGCCATTTCATGAATGTATTTGAAAAATTTTTTCACAAAAAAAGTTTTTCCACATCCTGTTGGCCCGCAAATCATGGAAGTCCATGAATACTTCCAACGCGTGTCCATGGTAACGAATGAATGTAAAAGTCAAATGATGTACATTATATACGTTCACTAACGGTCATGAATTCTAAGATTTTTTCTGGCAATTATCATTCTATTATCATGATTACTATTACTCTTTTTTTTTCTTTTTTCTTTATCTCTCACTCCTCACTCACCAAAGAATGATTTTTTCTATCAATTATAATTATTATATTATTATCATTATTATCTCTTTATTTATCTCTCCTCTCTCAGTGAAAAATCATATGTTCGTTCTCACATTGTCAGAAATCATATGGTTTGAGTTGAGAATGATAGCATAAAGAGGAACAGATAAGAATCGTTAAACGTCCTTGCTAAAAATTCATTATGGCTGCTCTCAAGCGAGCCTGTTATCTGTGATATGCTATATGTCGCCGATGCGAAGCAATGACACGGCACGGAGTAGTAGTAGAGGTAGCGTAAAAAGAAGTGCTTCATATATACAACACCAACATAAAAATAATCTTCGGCCTTCTAAAGAATGCATAGCGGATGCCTGTGGCTATTCGTCAGTTGAGAATAATAGCATAAAAAGGAACAGAAAAGAATCGCTAAACGTCCTTGCTAGAAATTCATGATAGCTGCTCTCGAGCGAGCCCGTTATCTGTGATACGCGATACGTCTTCGATGCGAGGCAATGACGCGTCACAGAGTAGTAGTAGTAGAGGTAGCGTAAGGAAATACTCCACGTATACAATACCTGTATAAAAATAATCTTCGGCCTTCCGAAGAATGCATAGTGGATGTATGTGGCAAAATAATCCTTGACCATCCGAACAATTTATGATGGTTACTATTGTAGTAAGTTCCTTTAATCTGAGATAAAAAAAAAAGGGTTATCCTTAAAGACGAGGGTATTAACTCACGTGAAAAAATAGTTCATGTGATTTTTTATTCAAATAAATTGTAGAAACTTTTTTTTTTTTTTTTTTTAGGTGTATACAATGGTGTATATGATTTTTTATTCACATAAGCTGCAAATATTTTTATTTACATAAACTGTAGATATTTTTAGGTACAGAAAATTCACCATATGATTATTCTATCTACATAAATTGTCGATATTTTTACAATATATTTTCTTACTTATTCGTTCGTTCGCACAAAACCATACGGCAGAGTACAATATGCCCCATCACATTGACGTTTAACATTAACAGGGGCGCAAGATTTCGTTTCTTCGCGCGAAACTACTTGATGGAACTCTGTACGTCTTATAGCATCGAATTTCAAAATAACGGGGGTATTTCTATCTCCCATCACAAATGAGCGAATCGTTTCATAATTTATTTGTCGACTGTTTTCAAAATTTAACGTTATGCCTTTAACTTTGCATATCTCGACCGTGGTTCCATCCGGTTTACATATGATAAAAGCATAAAATTTTGGGCCTCCTGATACAAACGATGAAATGTACGAACCATTTCCGTATACACACAATTCATCAGTGAGATCACCGAGGAATTGCCCGGTCGGTGGTTCATATTCATTGCTATTCTCACGACTCACATAAATGCATGAGTCAGTGTCGCAATACAATACTCGGCGCCCGAGATTTTCCAAATATTCATATAATTTAAGACGAGCTTGTGCTGTCGTGTACGCTGCAATTACAACGTTTGCTGTTAGCGACGGACGAATCGCCTCATCAGCGCTTTTGTAATTCACATACATAATTCTATGATTAACTGGTAAAATTCCTATAATCTCGATTTCTGGACTTGTAAGTAAATCCATGAGCTCAGTACGCGTCGAAATTATCATCGTATTCGTTTGGTTTTCCCTCTGACCAAATTTTCCCCAAAAAGAATTTAGGGCTAATTTAGCGAGTGAACGAAGACCCGGATTCACTTCTATCGCATCAGCATCGAGTGTTACACCTTCAGCTTTCTCATAAGCAACGATATACTCTCTTATTAAATTAGGATTCCCCGTACAATTTGACGGCGCCCCACTGGCTTCTTGTTTGATCTTGAGGAAAGTGTTTATGTATTTAGCAAAAAGTCCACCACTACGCGTCTTTGGGTCATACCGTGTAATTTCGTATTGCCAAATTTCATCAACGCGTAATATGACATACCCGAGCGAGACTGCTTTTTTCACTTCATCAACGACCCATGTTCCGTCGAATGCACGTTCATTCGGATCTTCATGTACGCAATTAACGTTTGTATTTAAATCCAAACAACAAGCCTTACATAAAGCAAATAATAATTTTCCACGCGCCCGGAACGGTAAAACAGGCAGATACAAATTACGAGGAGGTAAAACGACACATTTAATCAATCCCTCAACCATGTCAAGTGAGTTATTCGCACCTAGAAGAACGCGACATTCCTCACCTACATACACACGAGGGTGCCCAATTGGAAATTTTCCAGTTTTACAAACCCATGGGTATAATGAGCAGATATCAACATAACGAATTTTTTCTCCATCTTTGACCTCGTACATATTGACAAAATTCTCCGTTCTCCCTCCAAAAAACGCTTCTCGAGGTTCAAGCGGTGGTAGAACCACCATAGGGTGACTTCTCAAGTACTCTTCCATAACGTTATCATTCTTAATCATTGAATCGTATTCGCATTCCCAAATTTCTGTTAATAAAAAACCCTGTTCTTTAATTCGTGTAGATATCGTCAAAGTACGCTCGTATCGTTGATCCATCGTATCTCCAAACTGCATTCGCTTATCTCTATTCATACGAAAGCAACGTTTACACCCATGCCAAAAACAACCGTGGAATTGAAACACGTAACGAATATCGTTTTCTTGGTAATATCCATCAACTGATGGTAATCCATTGGGTAAACGCTGCTCTCTTGTGCGACCAGCGTGAGCGATAATAATACCTTTTTCGCGTTCGAGCCATACGAGCCATGAGACGGCTTTACGCGATTGTTTATCACCCCATCGATATCCACCAGGAGGTAACAACGCGATTTTGTCAACGGGGAGGAAGTTTTTGCGATATACCAATGAACAGGCTGATGCTATTGTACAACTTTCTGCAAACGGACAAACATTACCACATTGGATTAACAATTTTCGAAATGCGAGGCACGCACGCCGCAAAACTGATACATCGGCACGACAATATCCCAAAAACTCCTCAGCAAAATTGAAAATATATCCAGAGTCACGAGTTTCTTCGTACCATGCTATAAATCGCTCACGCTCAGCAGCAAACATTTTATCAGTTGAATAAAAATTAAGGCAGGGAGCGGACCGATATAATTCTGGTTTTCCGGTGTATTAAATAAATGAGGAAATATATCTTTCATTACAACATCAGCAAAACCGAAAGCTTTAGGAAGCGCACTGAGACATTGGTAAATAATTTAAACTGTCCAGAAAACAAATTTTTCCCACTTTCATTGAAATTATTTTTGTCCCCCGCATTATCAGTGATGGTAATTGAGTTTTTTGATTTTGAATGAGATAACGCAAAATGAATTGACCATCGAATCCTCGAGCGTTATGCGCGATACAAATAATTTTTTCGAATTTCGAATTTATCGCCAATTTCACCAGACTTCCGACAGGGTCTTTAGCGAATATAAATTCCCTTTGCCCACAAACATCACACTCATTCTCTATTTGATCATCACTTAAACATGATTTGCAGACACGGTGTGCAACACAGAGATTTGGTACATGTACTCGCGATGAATTGTCCCCTCGTAAATGTAAATGCTGCTGCGTCTCAAAATCATAAAATATGAATTGTAATGTCATATCGTTTTTCCCCTTCAAGTCTTTACATCCCGATGCTTTAATTTTCAGCGGTGCAATGAAACAATGGTGCGATACAGGGCGTACACGGCGACAGGTTTTACAAAACGTCTCGCCACATTTATGCGGTAGTTTGTTCCAACTTTTGATCAGTAGTGAACACCCGCGACAAATTTTCAGCATTTCGCAAACACTCGATTCCCTTTTACTCTGAGTTCCACGAACCTTGCGGACTCTCGGTAATTTGTGAAATGCTAAACACCGATCTCCGAAAAATGAACGATTGCAATCATCGCAACGAGTGAGTGCCTCTCCAATACTCTGACATTCTGCGGACTTACAGCGAGAACATTGTTTAGAGCAGCGATGCTCGATTGCCCGTGTGTAGCGAGTATTACACAGTGAGCAAAACCCTCGACTTCCAAGAGCACCGACTAGGTTTAAAATTGGTTGAAAATGATGGGATCTTTCATAATAAATTAAGTATAGAGTGTGTTTTATTTGACCAAACTCCTGAATAACATTCTCTCGTCCATCAAACAAGGCCGGTGTACGTTTACCGAATGAGAGAAACTCATATACTACAATAGCAACGCCTTCAGAAGTAAAATATTTCTGGAATAATCGAATTTCACGTAAGCCACATCCTCGAGATGGAATTTTCACGTGAGCTTTTCGTACAAGCTCTTCAGCTTCAGTACGTTGATAATTCCGACGTGCATCGCGTATTTTCTGCCAATTTTTGTGTAGCTCGCCTGAGCGTAACTCTCCCCGCTCAGCATAAGCATGAGCAGTGACGAGTGATCGTGGTAGGCACAGATTATCACGATTATCTATCTGCAGTATTGAACGTTTAGCTACATCCTCGTGAGAGAGGGGAATACCACCCCGACCTGCTCCCTGAACACCGCGAACTACACACATTCGTATCTCTAACTCATCTCCATCTATTCTAAACTCGCGAGCGCTCTGCGAAATATCGTTAATAAGTTTCCAGATATCTTCCAGTGCAAATTCTCGTACCGGTCGAAAAGAAAGCCATGCTGCTCCTTGAGAAAAGCCTGGAGAGTTTATTTCCAATCCCGCATAATCATGAGGCTCGCATGACTCCGTGAGATGAGTCATAATATCGAGCATCGCTCCCTGGATCCATGAGAATCGATTTGCATTTTCGGGTGGTTTCCTCAGCTTCAATAAGACAAACCCAAAAATTCCCCTAGGGAAAAAAAGGTAGGGACAAGTACATTGATGGTCCCTCGTTTTCTGATGATATCAAAAAAGTATAAAAAAAATTCTATAAAAAACATCATGAACCTTACTGAAAGTGATTTCAGCTCAATTGAAAAAAAAATCATAATTCAGCAAAAAACATTATTGAAAAAATATAAAACTATAAATCTGTAATTATTTTGTAAAGTGAAAAAAATTCTAATGAACCGTGAGAAAATCTTAAATACACCACTCGAAAATATTGCAGACGTGAATAACCAAAAAATTTCACTTGAAAACATTTTAAAAACCGATGCCCCACTCTTCTCATCTTATTAAAAAGGAGGAATGATTAAATGAATTGAAAAACTTTCTATCTAAGTTACGTACAGCATTAAAATTTATGATATCATTTCGAGGCCAAGTATTTATTGGTAATTCGGAATATTCATTCCTATGGGATGCATGAAGAACTTGAAAGAGTTCTACTAATAAATCTAAAAAGTTACCAAGTTACGTGCAGTACCAAAATTTATGATATCAACTCGAGGCCAAGTATTTTTTTAGTAATTCGGAGTATTCATTCCTACGGGACGCATCAGAAACTTGAAAAAGTTCTGAAGAATCGAAAAAGTTACCATCGAAGTTGAGTCCAGCACTAAAAATTATCATATTATTTCGAGGAGAAGTATTTTATTGATATATCGCAATTTTAACATTATGAACTTATGTTCTTATAAGGGTTGAGAATACTCGTCTGGCTCAGAACGTTTTATCGAAATGACTAGAAAATCAACAACCATAAAAATCCCCAAAATCATGCTTTCCGACAATTAGAACGATACCAACCCATTTTTTTCAACATATTCTGGCCCAAAGAGCAGTGAAGTCATGAATAACTTTTCGACAGCAGAAACTTATAAGGAATCTTCCTGCCTATGACTTTTTGATAAAATGGCTAATCCAATTAAATCACATCGAAGGGGAAGTCATTTGTTACTTTATGGTGGTAGAGACTTATAAGAAAATCGATTCGTCTCCGACCTTTAGGATCCCCTGATATTATTCACAACATTCGACGTCGATTGGATCGGTACAAATTATGTTTAAATACGTGTTGAAAGTACTTGTCCGGCCCATCACTTTTTATTCAAATTGCTCATTCAAATCAAAATCAGGGCTCTTGAATCAGGAGAATGGAAATCAGGGAATTGAGAAAAATACCTTCAGGTATTTTAACTCAATTCTATTAATTGTAAAAGAATGTAATGGAACTCTCCTGTAATATACAAGGGATCTTATTGTGTATCCATGAAAAAATGCACGCGACACAATAAAAATTTCTAACCATCTATGATAACCCCGCAGATTATATTGCAATGACGACCTGTTTTACTCCTCATTTCTTTCAGCAGACATATTCTATTCGGTATAAGAACCAACCAATACTATTGCTGAGAACATTATACTGATGATAAGTCGCATTTTAAGAAATTATCGAGTTGATTCGCGTACAAAATTTGATTCGGTAGCCTCTAGATTATATTGCAATTACGGCATTTTTTACTCTTCGTTTATTTTGGCGGAAAAATTCTATTCTGCATAAGAATAACCTATACTATTGCTGAGAACATTATACTGATAATACGTTGCATTCCAAGAAATTTTCGAGTTGATTTACGGACACAATTTGATCCAGTTAAAAACATTGTCAAACGTTGAATTTGACACGAGCCATTCCTGGAATTCGGAGAAATTTTTTTTCTTATGTTAACAGACGCGATAGGGGCTCGTATTACTATTCCATAAAATTAACACATGACTCAACTTCTTTGATTTTGATTTGAATGAGCAATTTGAATAAAAAGTGATGGGCCGGACAAGTACTTTCAACACGTATTTAAACATAATTTGTACCGATCCAATCGACGTCGAATGTTGTGAATAATATCAGGGGATCCTAAAGGTCGGAGACGAATCGATTTTCTTATAAGTCTCTACCACCATAAAGTAACAAATGACTTCCCCTTCGATGTGATTTAATTGGATTAGCCATTTTATCAAAAAGTCATAGGCAGGAAGATTCCTTATAAGTTTCTGCTGTCGAAAAGTTATTCATGACTTCACTGCTCTTTGGGCCAGAATATGTTGAAAAAAATGGGTTGGTATCGTTCTAATTGTCGGAAAGCATGATTTTGGGGATTTTTATGGTTGTTGATTTTCTAGTCATTTCGATAAAACGTTCTGAGCCAGACGAGTATTCTCAACCCTTATAAGAACATAAGTTCATAATGTTAAAATTGCGATATATCAATAAAATACTTCTCCTCGAAATAATATGATAATTTTTAGTGCTGGACTCAACTTCGATGGTAACTTTTTCGATTCTTCAGAACTTTTTCAAGTTTCTGATGCGTCCCGTAGGAATGAATACTCCGAATTACTAAAAAAATACTTGGCCTCGAGTTGATATCATAAATTTTGGTACTGCACGTAACTTGGTAACTTTTTAGATTTATTAGTAGAACTCTTTCAAGTTCTTCATGCATCCCATAGGAATGAATATTCCGAATTACCAATAAATACTTGGCCTCGAAATGATATCATAAATTTTAATGCTGTACGTAACTTAGATAGAAAGTTTTTCAATTCATTGAATCATTCCTCCTTTTTAATAAGATGAGAAGAGTGGGGCATCGGTTTTTAAAATGTTTTCAAGTGAAATTTTTTGGTTATTTACGTCTGCAATATTTTCGAGTGGTGTATTTAAGATTTTCTCACGGTTCATTAGAATTTTTTTCACTTTACAAAATAATTACAGATTTATAGTTTTATATTTTTTCAATAATGTTTTTTGCTGAATTATGATTTTTTTTTCAATTGAGCTGAAATCACTTTCAGTAAGGTTCATGATGTTTTTTATAGAATTTTTTTTATACTTTTTTGATATCATCAGAAAACGAGGGACCATCAATGTACTTGTCCCTACCTTTTTTTCCCTAGGGGAATTTTTGGGTTTGATATCACAGCTTTTTTCTCAAAAATTCCTGAACCTTTTTTTGATGATAATAAGATTTTGGTTTAAATTTCTATGGGTTATTATGTTAGTACATTTTTAAAGATTCTATGCTCATGGTACAGACATGCCTAACGTAAAAATTGTATATCGCGAAGTTTTTCCGCTCCACCAAAGAGGTAGAGTTCCAGGCGCGTTTTTTTTAAACATGGTATCCCAAAGAGGTCTAATCCACATCTCAACCCTTGCAAATTCGTTACTAGTTCATCCGTAGTTGAGCCCTCTCTGCAAGTTGATACGAGTAACGACTGAGGTTATCGATAAGATTCAAGTTAACATGCTACATTGAAAAATGAAAATGATAAATGAAAAAAACGTAACCTTAGCTTGTCTCCAGGGCGATAAGGATTTTTTACTGCATTTTTAGTTTCTTTTGCCCTTTTGAGATGAAAAAGCATGGAAGATTCTCGATTTTCAGGTGAGATATGAATTTTGGTTAGTAACATTCAACTTCAGGATAATAACTCGTTTTTGCACTAAATTGGAAGTGAAAAAACATTGCCTTGTTTTTTCACCCGGGCATGGAGGAAATTTTTTCAGCAACTTTAGGTTATTTGGCCCCTTCGAGATGGAAAAGCATGGGAGAATCTCGATTTTCAGCCGAGATATGAATTTCAACTTGTAACATCCAATTTCAGGATAAAAACTCGGTTTTCACGATATTGTTATTGAAAAAACGTTACCTTAGCCTGTTTCCAAGGCGATTGTGTTTTTTTTCCAAGCAACTTTAGTTTCTTTTGCCCCTTCGAGGCGGAAAAGCATGGGAGAATGTTGATTTTTAGGCGAGATATGAATTTCGGCTTGTAACATCCAATTTTAGGATAAAAACTCGTTTTTTCACGATATTGTTATTGAAAAAACGTTACCTCAGCTTGTTTCCAAGGCGATTATGTTTTTTTCCATGCAACTTTAGTTTCTTTTGCCCCTTCGATACAGAAAAGCATGGGAGATTCTTGATTTTTAAGCGAGATATGAATTTCGGCTTGTAACATAATTTCAGGATAAAAACTCGTTTTTTCACGGAATTGCAGATGAAATTACGTTACTTTGGCTTGTCTCCAGAAAGATTGGAATTTTTTTCTGCAACTTTTGTTTCTGTTGCCCCTTTGAGATGGAAAAGCATGGGAGAATCTTGATTTTTAGGCGAGATATTAATTTCGGCTTCTAACATCTAACATCCAATTTCAGGATAAAAACTCTTTTTTTCACGAAATTATAGAAAAAAAAAATAATAATAATTTTACTTTTTGTCAACAACGAGGTAAAGTCTTGATATTCTTCATTACCTTTGAAGGAATACCATGAGAATAAGAGGTGTCAGTTTTTATCATATTCTCGTTGAGTTTCAAAGAGTTATAGCAAAATTTTATGGGTACTCCAAAACAACATATTAGGCAATGCGGACAAATTTAAACCAGAATCCTACCTTAGCAATTAAATTAAGTCATTAAAACTATCAGATAAGGACAGTTGTATCAGTTGCATTAGTCTCGCACAAATCTCAATGCAACCAGAACCATAGCGACCATGGAAGGAACTTATTGAACATAAAAAATGTTTCAATTTATTATGCCGAATCGAAGCCAAAAATCTGCTGCATTCCGATGATACATATTTTGATACTTCCGGAAAAAGAGCGATGATTGATTGCTGAAACAGATTTTTTAATTCATTTTGCCAAAATAGAAGTCGAAGGGTGACAAATCATAATGGTCACTTGATCTAACAAAATTGGAAACATTTTGATAGATTCATCATTTTCTGAAGACGGAAATTCGTATTCTATCCAAAAATGTTCTTCCGATGACATTTTGTGATCATATTTGAATATCATAATACTACCATCAACGATGAAAAGTGGAAATACTTACAAATAGTACACATGTTACTTCACGAAATTATCAAAGTTTGCAGTTATCTGCTGCATTCCAATTATCTACTTTTTGATACTTACAGAAAAAAGGCAGCGAAAGACTTTTTGAATTAAATATGCCAGAACTCAAGAGGGTGAGCTAAAAAATACAGCGCACTCCAAGCTTAACGAAAATGAGTAGCCGATGACATTTGTAACAAATTTTTTAATTCATATGCCATAGTTGAAGCTAAAAAGTGAAGACACTTGGCACATAAGCCGCTTCACAGAAATGTCCAAGTTTGTAGGGATCCGCTGTATTCCAATGCTTCATATGTTGCTTCAAGAAATTTTCAAAAGTTGTATGTATTCGTTGCATTCTGATTACAGAATTTTTCATATCATCAGAAAAAGTGTATCCGAAGACTTCCCCCGAAACAACTTCCGTTTTCAAGCCAGAAATTTCAATCCCATCCAAAAATGTGCCTCCGATGACTTTTTATAATAGTTTTTCAAACTCTCATTACCACAATCAAATCTGAACAGCGGAAATACTTAGCACACTTGTCGCTGCAAAAAATCACCAAAGTTTGCAGGTGTCCGCTGCATTCTACTTATCTAGTTTTTGATACTAATAGAATAAAAACAACAGAAAACCATTTGAAACCACTTTTCCAATTCTTCATGCCAGTACTAAAAAAGGAATGCAAAAAAACACAGCGTACTTCAAGTCCAACAGAATTCAAAACTTTTTCAGGCATCGCCGATGGGGTTTCAAAGACAGCAATTTCGATCCTAGCTGTTCAAGAACAAGCCGCTGAAGACTTTCATAACAAGTTTCCCAATTCATATGTCACAGTTGGAGCCAAAAAGTGGAAATACTTGGTACACATGTCGCTTCGCAGAAATTCTGAACTTTATAGGCATCCGCTGCATACCGATGACAGAATTTTGATCCTACTGAAGAAAAAGTACCCGGTGATGACTTCCTGAAATATTTTTTTCAAATTCCTAATGACACATGTAGTAAAGGAAAGTGAATGAACATAGTGCACATTGAGTCCAACGAAATTCAGTAATTTCTGTCGTTTCCGTGGCTAGTCGCAGACAAAATTTGGAGCTCATCGAAAAGTAAGCAGTCAAAGACTTTTTGTTATGAATTCATAAATCAATAATTCTACAATAAGAGATGGAAAATGGGAAAACTCAATGTACTGGTCGCTTCATAAAGTTGTGAAACTTTGTAGGTGCTCGCTGCATCTCACCGATACCAATTTTGATACTCTCAGAAAAAAAGCACCCGAAGAATTTTCAAAACAACTTTTAGATATCATTATACACAATCGGAGCGGAAAGTGAATAATTTGGGATACACTGAACCCAAAACATTTCTTAAAGTTCTGATGTATTCATTAGGTCACAATGAGAAACAATTTTATCCTGTCAATTAACGAGCAACTAAAGTCTTTTTGTAACAAATCTTTCAAATTATGTTGCCGCAGTGGAAGCAAAGAAGTATAATTGTACAGCAAACACATTTTCCAGCAAACTGGTGAAACTTGACCTGCGGGCAGTCTGGAGTTAAAAAATATGACAGTTCAATAGATAATGATGAAACAATAAATATAATCAGCCCACATTTATTGTGATTTTTTATTCGAATTCATCACCAAATCAATACATATATACAATAATTGCGGGTTCCCGAAATGAAATTTCTGACTCCAAGTTTTAGGTTAGCCTAGATTTATCGCAGCTGGGTAATAAAAACGCTTTTAAATATTGATGGCACTTGAATAACTTTTTTGATGTTTATTATGTACGTTAGGTTTTCTTAATTTTATGACACCACACCACCAATTTTAATAAAATAAATAGATAGACCCAACAAAAAATTTGTTGATAACGATTCATTTCTCTCAGTGTAAAAGGTTAATCGGGATACGGATTATAACACGGTGTAAAAGTTCACTGCAACAACATAACCGTGATTTCTAAAGAACGTTTATTTTTTCTATTATTTTTCATCACTCATTAACTGTACTTTTTATCAAATCGCGGCTGGTTTCATTTTATTATGACACTGACACCCGTCTATCGTTTTTCGAATTTTTTCATGCTGCTGTGTAGGCTGCTACGTTTCACCGATACGTCTGAATTCACTGAGTATGCGTGCGTCAGACCAACCAATCAGAAACTCGAGAGGCATCAAAATGCCTCTGATGGTGTTATATACAGACACGTCAATTCTTGAATGTGTTAGTCACTTTTGCATAATCTTGAGCCCGTGCAAAGTTTTTTCTCAGCAATTACGCGACCGATCATGCTGATTTTGGGCGCAATCGAAAGAGAATTTCATAATTAGCTAAAAGTTCAATTTTTAAGTTCCTCAATTGCTTCTGAGCTTCGTAATTCAATAATATGACATGCCAATTTTGCCCCCACCACCGCGAAAAGTTTTGTTTCAAGAAAGTATAGTCTCGGCGAGCCTCGGGCCAGCAGACGACAGGGCTGTCAATGTACTTGTCCCGAGACTCTACCGAGTCTCTTGATTCTCCCCGGCTCCGTAATTAAGGAAAGAAATTTCATATTTTACCCCCACCACGGCGAATCATTTTGTTTCGAGATAATATACTCTGGGCGAGCCGCGGGATAGCAGACGACAGAGCTGCCAAATGTACTTGTCCCGAGACTCTACCGAGTCTCTTGATACAAAGATAAAAAGAACAATTTTAAATAATTTCTCCCCGGCTCCGTAATTAAGGAAAGAAATTTCATATTTTACCCCCACCACGGCGAATCATTTTGTTTCGAGATAATATACTCTGGGCGAGCCGCGGGATAGCAGACGACAGAGCTGCCAAATGTACTTGTCCCGAGACTCTACCGAGTCTCTTGATACAAAGATAAAAAGAACAATTTTAAATAAATATGACACTTGTTACAATAGATTCAGAGAGCGAGAGAGAGAGAGAGAAAGAGAGAAAGCAAATGTTCCACAGCATAAAGGAATCCATTTTTTTTAATTCAAAATTTCCAAATTCTATCGCTATACATTCGTTTTCTTTCTATCTACAATAAGTATCGACGAATCACAGGGCTGCGATTACATTAGACGAAATAAGTTTTTCCATCATTCCAATCTCAATATTATAAAATTCGTAGAATTGAGACCCAACGTTTTGATTTAACATTATTAGTGACATTTATTTACAAATCAGACAGGTTGGAACTTTTTTTCAATTATGATTCATGAACAATGTAAAAATTAAGTCTTTGTATCGTAACTTGAAAAAAGAAACATTTTTTGTAACTTTCCAATTGCTTTTCCTCTCTGGAGTCTTCCAACGTTTTGTTCGTAACTTGAAATGGCACCAAAAACAAATTTTCCCATGGTGCCTCAATCGAATTAATTACAGCTTTGGCAGCATCTGATGATACGAATACGAGCCTCCATACACCCTCGACTCCACCAACTTCATCGATGAAACTCAAATCGAGATAGACTTGACGGTGTTCCTGAAATAAAGGAAATAAAAGGTTTACTTGTGATAAAACAGTTCGTTGAAAAACTGACAAGAAATAAATCTAAAAACTGCCAAAGCTGGACCAATTATCTTAAGCACGTACACTTTGCAGTTTGATAAAACGAGAATCCCTTGAAAAGGTTATATCGAATCTTGCATAATCATTTGAGCCTGTTGAATTTATTAGGGAATTATTCGAAATTTGATAAAAATAAATAACGATGTAATATTAAATAGCCGAATTTTAAATCAGTAAATTTTCTATTAATATTTTCATATGAATCAAAACGTTAACGTGATTCTAAAAGAAAAGATAACTCAAGCTGCTATAACATTACCCTTAAGAGCATAAAGAATTTATCGTTCCCCTGTTCGAAAACGTTTCATACCAGATATAATTTAATTCTCTTATCGACACTTCCAAAATCCTCATACGAATATTCTATATCGGATTCTAAAAAATCCGACGCTTCCTCGGGCTCAGTCGGAGTACCTTGGGCGTGACAATTTTCATGCTCTGAAGCAATCCTGTGTGAAAATATAATTCATAAACATTTACTTTTTTTCATCGCTTTAATTATGACGAAGTTTACTTAAAAGAAGTTCAAAAGAATTACTTTCTATATATAATATTAACTTCAATTTTTATATAATTCTAACGGCTATTGGTCTTAAAATAGAACGTTAGAAAATTGGAAATCCAGGGAAAGGAACTTAATTGTTTATTTTTATAAATGATTCTCCTCAAATTTACCTCCAAGCATCAAAGTCAAATTTTCTACGGGAGTTGTTGCCGCAACGATTTTCGGTAGTTAAAGGTTCGTTGGGGTTTCACAGCCGGTCATTTGTTTTATCGTTTCGTTTGCTCGTTGAACCGGGTGTTCTTAAAGCTTCATTCTCGTAAGCCGTACAAATACTGTCAGTCAACGATCCTGTATGAAAATTGAAAAATCAAAAAAGAGTTAAAAAATAGTACGATAAACTCTCAAACACGTATTGACATGGGTTTTTAAACGAAGTATAAACAATGCAAATCTGAAGAGCTACTTTCTGTTAAAACGTCATAACAGGAGCTGTGTCTGGAATTGTTGAGAGGGAGGGAGCAATCGCGACGCGTCTCTCTTCCGACGATCGTTTTCTATTCGGCGTCAAACTCGTTCTGAACCGACACTTCACAAATCGTTAAAATATTTTCAAAAGTCATCATAGAAATAAAATCTTATATTAGTAACATCTGATACGTTTTAAAAATGATTTTAAATAATGCTAATCAATCGCAAAAAAATCTTCTGATATTAGAAACGTTTGATGAATTCCTTTGAAAAGAATTGAAAAATTAAATGCTCGCTCATACTAACTTTGTTCCATCATCCAATACCTCGATACTACTTTGACTCGGATTACTCAGTATCTCAATATCGCTCTCGTAACGTTTTGCAAATGTACTCGCTGACATCGTTGATTCTCGTGATTCCTCAAGACTCGTCGCTGAACCTGTGAAATGAATACAATACCGAGTTGTTTTTAGAATGTAATACGTTGTAATTTGAACAATTGATTTTTCCCGCAACAATTGATAAATGTGATAACAAATGATAAACGAACGGTTGAAATGATTAGAAAATTTTGTTATAAAATCTAGTGGTAAAAGATGTGAATGACGAAGATATCCGAATTTTCAAAATAGCATCAACTCGTTAATCCTACGAATGTTAACCCGTCAGCGGTCGCGCTATGAGACTTTTTCTCACACTTTCGTTAAAACGTTGATAACTCGAAAAAATCAAATGGCATAAATATTTGAATTTTTTTCTATTTTCACCAAATTCATTCCTTTATACGAAAGAAAAAAAAAAATTTGCAATTTTTATTTTTAATTTTTATTTGTTTATTTTTTATTTTTAGACTGTCAATAAACATTGCATTGATGGTTTCCAATAAACACTCATGCTTCAAAACCACAATAACTGTGAATTAATTATTCCCAAGTTTCTATTTATCGCATTAAGCAGTTAAAAGTGTACCGGTGAGAAAATTTCTCATCGCGCGACCAATGTTGAGAGTACAAGTAGCGCGACTGCTGACTGGTTAAACTTCAAATTATTTCTATTGCAAATTGAAGCAATTCTTTTACTTAAAAGGATTGTCATTACGAAGACGAGCCTTATTTTGGAAGCCAACTATTCAAATTTGATTAACTTTCGAATAAGTAAATTCAAGTAAAATATTGATTAATTCGTTATCGACACCATCAGAATTGATAAATGCGATAAAATGAATCAACGCTGATTGAGACAAAAAAAGAAAAATAAAGCTCACCGATCCTGGAATGTGATCCGGAATGCTGTAAATTTCCTTCGGTGTATTTTCATCGGTGTGACTTGTCGATGGTGATTTTTCGAAATTTTTTCTGGAATTTCCACGTCTGGAGTTAAGAGCTCGTCGGTTTGTATAATTAACGTGCTTCTACAGGCTGGACATTTCGGGGGTTATATACCTGAAGGAAAATTCAAATTTATCACAATCAGACTAGTGCGTTGATCTACTTTAATAATTAAAGGATTGTCATTACGAAGACGAGTCTTATTTTGGAGGCCAATTATTCAAATTTGATTAACTTTCGAATAAGTAAATTCAAGTAAAATATTGATTCGTTATCGACACCATCAGAATTGATAAATGCGATAAAATGAATCAATGCTGATTGAAAATCTTGAAAAAAAGAAAAGTAAAGCTCACCGATACTGGAATGTGATCCGGAATGCTGTAAATTTCCTTCGGTGTATTTTCATCGGTGTGACTTTTCGATGGTGATTTTTCGAAATCTTTTCTGGTCTTCCACGTCTGAAGTTAAGAGCTTGTCAGTTTGTATAACTAATGTGCTTCTAGAAGTTGGACATTTCGGGGGTTTTACACCTGAAGGAAAATAAATGAATGGTTAACAAATTTTGCATTCTTTCAATTTGATCATTTCATGTACTTGAAAACTTTCAGTAATATCGGACGAGCTTTTATGAAGTCAACCAAAGTTTTCACGATTTTCTGTGTAAGAGAATAGTCAATTTTCATTCATTTTATTTATCTTTTTTTTATCTTTTTATCTTCGTGATGACCATTTTTAAAAATTGCAACAGCGAGCCTCACCAGAGCGTCTTCTTTCTCGACAAAGTATGTCCGATTTTGT
This sequence comes from Campoplex capitator, assembly GCA_037576405.1. Classification (NCBI taxonomy): domain Eukaryota; kingdom Metazoa; phylum Arthropoda; class Insecta; order Hymenoptera; family Ichneumonidae; genus Campoplex; species Campoplex capitator. The sequence continues at coordinate 92,502 of JARBWI010000042.1, read as the reverse complement.
CGATCCTTTCGCATAGTGTCGAATATAAAATTAAACGTCGAAGTTTCACCACGTCCTATGACGCACGATAATACAGTATCAGTTGACCACCTGTATCTTAAGTGAACCAATCGATCTCTTTAATCTCTCTGGAAACAGGAAGAACGTCGCATCGAATAATCTCTACGAGATTACGTCTGAATAAAAAATATGCAAAACTTGTATACTCACTCTGATGTTATGACTAGGAAAAATGTTTGCATCTCTTCATCGCTTGATTTTTGCTCTATTTGTTCTTCAGTAGAGATAGTTTCGTCACCCTCTGATTCGTTGGTTATAATATCATTCTCGTCGCGCTCAGCGTCATCAACTTTACGAACTGTGGACTCAGCTGCGGCGTCGTCACTCGACGACTCGTTGCTCCAAACTGCAGACCAAACTGCAGATTCGTTTGAAAAATCGGTTGATTGAACACTTTGTACCAACACTAGTAATAACAGGATGTAACGGTGGATCCATACCAGATGCGAGTTGTAACGTAGGAACAGTCAATCTTTCAAGACCCATTATATCTTGAACAAAGGAACCCGCATCAGTGACTAACCACTTCTCATCGCCGAACTTAGCTCTTAATGCAATGATTTTTTTTTTGTTTCCAAATGATCAGCCGCAGTTTCCAGCAGCGAAAAAGCAATGCTCGATGACATATTTCTCTCATTTTCCTTGCTATCGTCATCTGTTATAATCGCTTCACGGACGTATTTCTTTTTTCTATTACTCGTTGCCATTCTCTCAATACTCTCCATCAATTCGGATCTTCGACTGGCTAATAAACCATTGTGATACCATTGATCTGATCATGAACACCCGATTGTGCGAGAATTACATTTTCTCTGTTTTGTTCAATGGTTCGTGATCTGAAACAAACTGTCGTAATTTCTATGAATAATTATTATATATATATAAATCAAATTTTTTTTATGACTAGCTGTGTACTCGTACTTTTTTTATACGATATGTTTATCAAGAGACTCGGTAGAGTCTCGGGACAAGTACATTGACAGCCCTGTCGTCTGCTGGCCCGAGGCTCGCCGAGACTATACTTTCTCGAAACAAAACTTTTCGCGGTGGTGGGGGTAAAATTGGCATGTCATTTTATTGAATTACGAAGCACAGAAGCAATTGAGGAACTCAAAAATTGAACTTTTAGCTAATTAAGAAATTCTCTTTCGATTGCGCCCAAAATCAGCATGATCGGTCGCGTAATTGCTGAGAAAAAACTTTGCACGGGCTCAAGATTATGCAAAAGTTACCAACACATCCAAGAATTTGACGTGTCTGTATACAACACCATGATAGGCCTCATCGCACGCCTCAAGACACATTTTCATCAAAGTCAGTCTCCAGTGACAGCTGGAGAGAGAGAGAGAGAGAGAGAGAGCAATGACTACTACGTTCACACGGAACTCTTATTCCGGATTAATTAATCGGGTTTATTATGCCCGATATATATGTATATACACCCCATTATAACCAAATCGGAATAAGAGTGCCGTGTAAGCGTAGTGTATGACATCTACAACGGTTATTAACGGAGTTTTGATATAATCAAGTGCAGGACGTCCGAAAAATTTCGATTAATGGATTTAATAAAAATATTCAACGGAGATTCTGAGTGAAGTTCTGTAATGATAAAGTGCGAGATTAGCGAGTAAATTGGATAAATTGTGAAAAATAATGATCTCAGTATAAACTTTTGAACAGACTGGTAAGCATTTTTTTTTGTGATCCTGTGTATTCAAATCTCGCAGTGAACATATTCATCTACAAAATATAAAAATGCAAAATAAAATCAACAGTTATGGGTTATATTCACAAGCTAAAAGTGCGGATTGTAATTATATACAGTCTCCATAGGAGTTTATATGAACTAAAATATTTAAGAATTTTAGAAAAAAGAAGTGATATAATCGCAAAAATCCCCTCACGGGGAAAAAAACGTGGACAAGTACATTGGTGGTCTCTTGTTTCCCTATGATATTAAAAAAATCCAAAACGCCGCTTAGAAGAATTCAAAAAAAGTTACAAAATAAGTTGAGATCTGTTGAAATATACGTGGCCAAATACGGGAAGCTTTACTGCGTTTCAATAAATTTCCAAAAACGGTTTGATGTTTATAGAAAAAATAATCAAGTTTGGAAATTCAACTATGTCACCAACCAAATTGCAAACGTAAAAAAATAAGATCGTAAAAAAATTCTGAACGAAGTACTTGGCGAGGATTTTTCCATGAAATAAGCGTAGTGTATAGATCATGATCAAGAATTCGCCAAGTACTTCGTTCACAATTTTTTTACGATCTTTTTTTTTTACGTTTGCAATTTGGTTGGTGACATAGTTGAATTTCCAAACTTGATTATTTTTTCTATAAACATCAAACCGTTTTTGGAAATTTATTGAAACGCAGTAAAGCTTCCCGTATTTGGCCACGTATATTTCAACAGATCTCAACTTATTTTGTAACTTTTTTTGAATTCTTCTAAGCGGCGTTTTGGATTTTTTTAATATCATAGGGAAACAAGAGACCACCAATGTACTTGTCCACGTTTTTTTCCCCGTGAGGGGATTTTTGCGATTTATTAACGTATCGTCAGCAAACATTTTAATTGTACAGTTTTCTGGACAAGTTATGACTATATCGTTTATGTATAGAATAAACAACAGGGGTCCTAACACAGACCCTTGAGGCACTCCGTATTCCGTGGCCAGCAAACCAGACCATTCTTCATTGAATCGAACTCGTTGTGTTCTATCTCGCAGATTCGAACGCATCCATTCCAACACTTTCCCTCTGATTCCATACTGATACAGTTTTTCTAATAATATTTCTATATCTATTGTTTCAAAGGCCCGCTTCAGGTCCATGAAAATTACCCCTACGATTTTTCCCTCGCTAATCTCTAATTTCCACTCATCTACAACAGTTTGCAATGCCGTTTCGCATGGATACTGTTTTCTGAATCCCGATTGATGTTTTGTTATAATGTTGTGTGCTTCTAAATAATTTTCTAGCTGATTTTTCACTATTAACTCAAGCACTTTTTCGTATATTGGTAGCATATTGATTGGCCTGTATTCACTTGCTTTTTTGGGTTCAGCTATCTTTGGGATCGGTATGATTGAAGACGTTTTCCAGCTTTCTGGGCAGCTGCCCTCTTCTAGAGATCTATTTATTAAATTGATAAATTCATATTTTATTGCATCGAATCCTATTTTAAGAACATCACTTGATATTCCTTCGTCCGTACCATTCTTTTTAGGTAGTCCCATTACTATCTTTTCTAGTTCCTCTATTTTCACCGCCTCGAAATTTTCCATGATTTTATTACTATCCCTTCCATTACCTATTGATATTCTTCTTCTGTTTGGACTTTCTATTGTATCACTTGCGATCGAGTTTACTATATCTGTAATACTTTTTATGTAGAATTCATTAAATTTGTCTGCTATTTTACATCCCGTCTTATCATTTAGTATCTCAAAATCTATATTTTCAATTTTCTTTGTAGCCTTAGGCTTCCCACTGATTATTTCTTTCAAGGTTTTCCACAACTTTGTTGGGTTACTCTTGTTACTATCAATACTATTTTCGTAATATTGTTTCTTCTTCATTTTAATTAATTTAACTACCGCATTCCTTTCAATTTTAAATTTATTCCAATTATCTTCTGTCCCATTGTTAATCGCTACCCTGTATGCCTCATCTCTTCTCTTTGCTGCTATTTTTATTTCTTCAGAATACCATTTCTTTCCTTCCCATCTTGTCGGAATTTTCACTTTTCTTTTTGGTGACACCTCATCCAACGCATCCACTATATTGTCAACAAAAGTTTTTCCTTCCTCGTTTATTCCTAGTTCTTGTCGATGTAGCATTTTGTCTCTTAACGCCCTACTGAATTCGTCCCCATTTAAATTACTGTAATTTCTTGTAATAATTTCTCTACTTTTATTTCCTTCTTTCTTTGATCTTAATATGACTTTTATCCACTCATGATCAGTTATTTTTGGTTCGTGCACTACCTGTACGTAGGCATTCCAATTAGCGAATACCAGATCTATAATTGTTTGACCATCTTTTGTTAACCTCGTAGGCTTATGGACATATTGCTTCATCCCCAAACTTTGCATCCCCGTTAATAGTTTTTTCTTGTAGAACGATTCAGTACACATATCTATATTGAAGTCTCCTATTATCATGCAGTCTCCTTTTCTTATTTGTTCTTCAGTAATATCTTCTATGTGACTTATAAAGTCCGCATCCGACGCACTTGGTGAATGATATATCACCATAATCACTCCTTTATACAGCTTGTCTTTAATTTCTACTACTACAACCCAACAATTCAGTTCGATTTTGCTTATCCTCACCAGATCATATTTAATATCATCTCTCACATATAACATTGCCCCTCCAGTGTTCCTATTCTCTGCATCACATCTAACTACACTGTATCCCTGTACACTCACTTCACTGTCTTCCATCTCAGCTGTTATTCGCGTCTCCGACAATGCCACGAGTGCTGGATGCATTCGTTGAAAAATTTCATGCTGTATTCCATCCATGTGTGCCATTAGACTTTGTGCGTTCGTGTACCACAGTATCTCTTGCTCCTGTCGTTGCTAGTCTACCCAACCAGCCCTCCTCTTCTCCTCTTGCATTGCCCTTTTAAATGTAGGGCATTCTCGATCTAGTGCACTATGCTCTTCATTTATCTTCAGATTGTACTGTTGATTTTTAAACATACAGTTTACACATCGACTTTTTGTATTTGTACATTCTTTTGCATTATGATTGCCTGCGCACTTGTAACATTTTTCTTCTCTCGTACAATTCTTTGCTATGTGGTAGAAACCTCAGCACTTATAACATCTTTTCACGTTCACGTGATTGAACGCTTGACACTTTCTCCAGCCAACACTCAATTTTCCTTTGCCTATCAACACCTCATGCGCTCGCTCGTTTACCTCCAATATGATTGATCCTTCGCCTCTGTATTTGTCCCTTCCTTTCCCAAGCTCATTTTGTTCATTTCGTCTTCTATTCGTGATTCTTTTTACGATACGCATCTCACAATCACCGTCTGCATCAAGATCATTCTGTTTTATGATTGTATCAATCAATGCAACATCTTCTAATTGCATTTCTTCTTCATCTACATTTACAATTTTTATTTTCGGCTTCATCTGCATTGATTCGGTCACTTTAAAATCATCCCTCATTTTTTCTTGTACAGTGGCTTTCAGCATTTCCATTTCTTCTCCTGTTTCACACCCCAGTATCACTGTTCCTTTACTGCCTTTTTTTAGCTTCGTTATTCCCACCGCCATATTTTTTATGTCAACTCTTTCTTTCATCAGTTTCTTTGTGACTTCACTTTCTTGTTGTACGTTCGGTTTGATGATTATGACCTTTTCTTTTTTCCTATCTTTTACTGCTTGACTGTAGGTTTCTTTCCTTACTTCTTGTGTGCGTTCACCTTCTTGTTGTTTCATGATCATTTTTAGTTCCTCTATTTCTTCCTTGACACTTTTCATTTCCTCTCGAACTATATCCGTGATGATACTTTTGATCTCGTCCTTACACGCCATTTCGTCTTTCATTTCCTTTACTGTTGTAATTATCCAGTCAATTTTCATAGCTGTAGCCGATGGCGCTTTTACTTCTGCTTTTCCGCTGACGGATCCACTTCTATCTAAACTACTACTAAAAGATCTTTTTCGTTCCATATCGCTGGTTCCTGGGCTGATCCTTTTTGCCGGCGTTGGTGGTGTCGGCGGCGCAACCTTTTTCAGTTCAAATGTATCAAACGGACCCTTACACGACACAACTTCGTTATTCTTGTCTAACACTTTATGTTTAGATAAACAGCCCGGGTGAAAAAAAAGTTTCACGCAGGTCTTACACTGCACTACCGTTATCGATATAGTCTTTTTACAAGCTGAGCAACGATATTCGTCAAGGTCAGTGACCTCTACTCGTTTTGACATGATTGGTTAATCGTACCAGTACAGTCGGTATGCTACCGTCGTTCATACCGATACAAACCGTTCAATTTTTCTAAGAATCACATGCCCGTGTATTGCTCGCGTCTTGGATTAACGCTCGCAATAACCACGTTGCACTTTTCGTCAACGGCCTCCGCTCCAACACCACGTTGCACTTTTTGTCCACGTCTACCGTTTCAACAGCTCGTCGCTAATGGCTACTACGTGTCAAAATTTCACTGTTCGAACACCAAAAAATCGAATTTAAGCTCATAGATCGCAGTTTTCCTACTAGATCAAACTCTCTTTCGATTTCTAATACATATTCACACCTTTTGAGCCACTTTTCACAATAATCGTGATGGTTTTACCCATTAAAAATCCGTTTTTTCCGCGGAGCGACTTAACACACGTCCTCACTCTAACTCAGAGAGAGAGAGAGAGATTGATTGATTGATTGAACTTTAATTTATGCCCTAGCTAAGCTTTGGGGCACACAGTACATTTGGGTAATTACAAAGTATAATGTTTATAATAAAGCCGACAGAGAGTCGCGTGTTATAATAATAGGAGAATCGTAGGTTAATTCAGATAATAGTAATAGTAATAGTAAGCTCGATAAACTAAGATACATTTGATACATTTGAGTAATAACAAGAGTAGTTAAGAATAATTAAGAGTAATTAGCATGTAATGAAGTGATACGCCTTTTAACAGAAGAGTATATATACATATAAACGTAGTAAATAAGTGCATGAGCGATCGGAAAATTAGACTAACGATAACTAAGAAGCCATTAATAGAAAATTGAAAATAGAAAAAATAGAAAAACCGTGATAACTTAGATGCATAATCATGATGGATACAAAATATGAAAGGGTAATATGAAAGCCCTTGGCCCAATAGGCTAGGCTAAGTTTAGGAGCACTTGGTTTGCCTCGTTTGGTTGTCAAACTATCTGTGCAAGGTCATCATCGGAATTAATTATTAATGGAGCGGTGCCATTTGCTTTGCGTACAAAAATTTTTCCAGATTCAATATAGCATGATTTCCATCTTGCTTCGCTCGTCTTTGCCTTAGCACGCTTACGCAGATTATACATGCGAGAGGAAAGATGATCATTTATATAAATTAGACCATTTAGTGGAGAATCAAATACTTCATTAACTTTCAGTTCTCTTTTGTTCTTCTTCTTCCGAAGGATGTGATCACGGATCATAGGCGATTTTAGCGAAACCAATAAGGTCTTAAAAGCAATAATTTGCTGACTATTTTCGGGATTTGGATTATCCTCAATTCTATTAGGATTCACCTTGATAGGTAGATCCCTAACATTTAAGACATCCGAAATAAGATCCGGGACATCTAATGCTGCAAAAACTTTGCTAACTAAATTCTTTGGAGTGTCAGTAATATTGGACGGAATACCAGCAATAGTAATCTCCGCAAGTATCGGTTCAGTTTCGATATTAGTAAGTCGAGAGGCAAAGTTTTCAAGTTTGTTGGAAAAGAAAGCATTATCTTGTGAGACTTTATCGCTTAATTCATTGAATTTAGTAATGATTTCACTCTGTGAAGAATCAAGTTTAGAAAATTTAGCACTTAATTCATCCAGGCCTTGAGCTAGGCCAGAAAGAGTTGATGTTAGTAACGCAAATTGACTATTCATCGTGGTAGTAAGAATTTGTAGATGGCTTAAAACATTGTCTAACTTTGCAGAGTCACAACTTTGGTTAAGGCTTGACATTTGTGGAGGCGAGCTCGCTGGAGTGCGAGCCGTAATTAAAGATCGTTGCAATGCACAATTTTCACAGCGGAATGATGTTTTGCCAACTAGATCTTGTCGATCAATGGAAAATTTTGTAGCCGCGCAATCAATATGATATTTATCGCCGCAGTCACCGGTACAGGTTAGGATGCCTTCGCCTCTTTTTGGAGGCCGACTACACACAGCGCAGTTTGACATATCAATACAATAGTAAATGTTTGATAGTCGTTTGCAAACACGATAATAATAAAAATATTGGTGCGTGCGTGTAAATAACGAAAACTAATAATGCAATCAGTTTCAGGCAATTAGCAATGATTTGAGCTAAACCATAGTAACGAATACGAAAAGCATTGGCCGGTTGATATTAATACGAACGTGGTTGACGAAGTTTACACTGGTCAGTGTGTGAGTGTATGTTGGCGTATATGGAACAGGCACAGCTGAGCAGGTAGACAAGGATGGTAGATCCCCTCCAAGTCGATAAGAGACCAATTCTCACTTCGGGTTCTTTCTCGTGTGATTCCGGTAATGATCGATTAGGCATGCGCAGCAAATTATGTGACGAAGTCAATCACAGATTGGCATTGGTGATCATGCGCAAGACCGTCAATCTCAGCAGGTGATTGTGTGCACGTTGGTGAGTAAGGTCAGTCCGTGTGAGCCATGTCCATGAGAGTCAACGACGCATGCGCAATGGAGTGCCGGCTCAACAGTTTTGGTTATAATATAACCTCAAAGAAATTTTCCAAGTCGAAAAACCAGAAAAATAGTTGCAATGCACCAGTCCGAGATCAAAAAATGTAGCAGGAAGGATGCAAAGCAATCTTATACATGCTCTAGATCTGTAACAAAACGCCCGAAGGCAGTTTTCCAGCAGTAATAAGCCCAAAATTAGCAGCAAAAATAACGTGCGACAGTCTGTACTCACAGAGAGAGAGAGAGAGAGAGAGAGAGAGAGAGAGAGAGAGAGAGCAATGACTACTACGTTCACACGGAACTCTTATTCCGGATTAATTAATCGGGTTTATTATGCCCGATATATATGTATAATAGCAAAAATCCCCTCCCGGGGAAAAAACTCGGACAAGTACATTGGTGGTCCTTCGTCTGTTCGTAATACAAAAAAAAATCTAACAGAGCACATGAATAAATGATAAAATAGATCTTAAATTATTAAAAATGGTGAAAAATCTGATTTCACAATAAATGTTAATTCGATGAATTTATGTCTACAGAAAAAAAACAGGAATGCAAACTTAAAAAAATTAACTTATCAAGTCGAGAAAAAACCATCTATAATTTGAGCGTTAGAAGTCTTCAAAAGAAATAAAAAAAGGTCGCCATACAAATTACGTGTAGCAGTAAAATTATTGATATCTATACTAGGACAAGTATTTATTGGTCATTCATAAGATATGATCATCGACGTACTAAAAATATTTAATAAAATTATTAAATATTAATATCATATAAAATTATGCTCAAATATGAGTTTTAATAAAATAAATATGGACCTTTGGACCAATATTTATTTTATTGAAATTGATAATTCAAAAATAAATCAAATTAGAAGTGAAGTCATGTGAGATTTCGACGGCAGAATCTTATAAGAAAATAAATTCTTCTCGGACTTTCAGGATACACTGGTATCATACACAACATTCAACGTCGACATAATCAGAATAAATTATGTATCAATACGTGTTAAGAGTACTTGTCCGGCCCATCACTTTTTATTCAAATTGCTAATTCAAATAAGAAATGAAGTTTTGCCTTATTTATCAGCGAGAGAAGTTCATAAAAAAAATCGTCCATCTCCGAATTTCCGGATGCCTTTGTATTATCCATACTCTGGGACGTCGATTTGAACGGGATGCAACCGTGTTTGTAGTCATCACAAAATTTCACATATGTAAGGCTTAGTCAATTGTCCAATTGCTCAAAATGCGACTCAGTAAAACATTGCCAGCTATAACTTGATTAGACCGGAGCGCTTGACCTCCAATCACTTCAACCTGGAGTGAGATTAATGCGCAGGGAAACGTGTACTTTTTTACGATTTAATGTTACTTCAATCTGAAATTTATGGCAATCAAGCGCTCCGATGTTGAATATGCCAATGAAAAATGTCATATTATCGAAAACTTGCTGTTCGGGAATTAGCATAATTTCTGCGGTCGTTTTCTTATTGTCGGGCATTTTTTGTTAACTTCAACGCCAATAAAGATTTATCTCGTCGCTTTATAATAATTCTCGGCTACCGCATTATTTATATTGTAACAATTTCTTTATTTTAAGGTGATAAACCGATACTCAAAAAAAATGTTCATTTTCACACTATTTATTACGTGCGACAGTAATATGTAAATTGTGGCACTTTCCTTCAAATATTATACAAAGATATTGAAGATGACACAAAAAATATTCACGACCTCGTAATTGATAAATAATACAGGATGACTCTCAAAATGCACGAATCCGATATGACAATAATTTATCAATTAGATGAAAAATTCGAATGATTCATTCGAATGAATGGCAATTTTCAATATTATCCGTCTTACATTTCGACGAAGCGTATAATAATGCAAATGTTTACGACGTATAAAGACAAAAGAAAAGAAAACAATGAAACAATACAACTTTTCGCAGCGAACGGTGAAGCTCTGGATGGTCTTGTGTGGTTATGTATGGAAACGAGAGGAATATTCTGGCCGTTCGTACTCGGTGAATTTTATGTAGACAGGCTTGAGACAAATCTTCCCCTCTAAGTTGTTGTATTCCAAACTCCACCAAATAGCGTCGATGATCTCCGGTAAGGATAGAAATGACTTTCACTAGTCACATATAAATCCGTGACGCTTGGATTTCTGGCTCGCCCCGATGTCAGCGATGTTTCGTTTCAGTGATCGAGTTTTGCGTGATGGTTCGGAATTATCATGCCAAAAACCTTTGGCTACGATTATTTCACAAAATTTGATTTCGAAGACAAACCATTGTATCCGAACGACAAATGGCTCGATATTCGTGATCTCTTTTTATATTCGTACATGAGATGAACATAAAGAACAATGATAATAAATTTATTTAACGTTCGAATATATACGAGTTGACAATGAAAAATACGTGTTAATGTATTGACTGTTTAAATCTTTCTAATCTTCCACACGAAACTCGTTACGCTCGAGCAGATCGCCGGAATGGGGAAGGGATCATCCCCACCTCACAATTACATTATATTTAGGCATGAATTCGCACGCTTTTACACAGACACACACATACACATACTAATCGAACTCGATATTACAAGTTTCTGCTAGAAGGCTGGATCCTACAATATATTTATCCACCTACACCAGACTCCTTCACAAAACACTTGCAATGCCAGCAATAAAAATGATCACACCTTGGAAAGCAACTATTTATTGCTAAAAGATCTTAGTGACCAGTGGTCAATGGGCAAAAAAACCTTGCAGGCTATAAATGTACCGTCAATTTTGAATTCAAAGTTTCAATACAACACAAATTTTATACGAAAAAATCACGGTTCATTTGTTTTATTGTTGAGTTCTTGAAGGCTAGCCATCAAAAGACCCTTTACATTTTGAAAACGGAAATTGAAACCGATACCTATTATGAAAAAGTATGTACTTGTGAAGCGTAAGTTCTCAGAGAAACTCCTGATTTTCATTTGGGTTAGCAATTTGAATAAAAAGTGATGGGCCGGACAAGTACTCTTAACACGTATTGATACATAATTTATTCTGATTATGTCGACGTTGAATGTTGTGTATGATACCAGTGTATCCTGAAAGTCCGAGAAGAATTTATTTTCTTATAAGATTCTGCCGTCGAAATCTCACATGACTTCACTTCTAATTTGATTTATTTTTGAATTATCAATTTCAATAAAATAAATATTGGTCCGAAGGTCCATATTTATTTTATTAAAACTCATATTTGAGCATAATTTTATATGATATTAATATTTAATAATTTTGTTGAATATTTTTAGTACGTCGATGATAATATCTTATGAATGACCAATAAATACTTGTCCTAGTATAGATAAAACAGAAAAACTTTTTAAAAAGTAAAAAAAGAACGCCAAGTATTAAAAGACGCGACCTTCATTATAAAATATTCATTATAAAATAACCATTGCACGCGAATAGAGCGCGCGTAGACGGCAATACATGCCGGTATCGCCTATCTACGCGTTGAGAAACGAGAACGAGAGAGAACGCGCCATGCCAAGGAAGAGGGAACGCGCAGCCGCGTGCTGTCTCTCTCACTCAGCGGCGCGCGAGAAGTGGGGGTAGCCTCGTTTAGCGGAGACTAGGTGACGCGAAGCAGAGAAATGTCCATTATTATTAAAAGGACGTATGTCTCGCCCATTCGAGCGTGACTTACGCCTGTCTGCTCCCAAGAAAGCAGAGTATCCCGAAATGTTCGATTTTATTTCGCTAAATCATCATATCCCAAGATTGGCTGGACGGATTTACATGCAACAAAGACCAATAGAAAGAGAAAAATCGAAAAAAAATCGTCACGAAAATTCAAATTTTTTGACCAAACGGTTCGTCCGTCAGAACGGTTTGAAAACGCCATGACGTCATAAAACCGGCATATTCGAGTATATAAGAGTGCGGTAGGCCTCGCGCTGGCTTTTTCTTTTCCGTTTATTTAAACTTTTCTTTTATTTTTCTTTTAATACTTGGCGTCGAGACGCTACCGCGTCTCTTGATCAATAATTTTACTGCTACACGTAATTTGTATGGCGACCTTTTTTTATTTCTTTTGAAGACTTCTAACGCTCAAATTATAGATGGTTTTTTCTCGACTTGATAAGTTAATTTTTTTAAGTTTGCATTCCTGTTTTTTTTCTGTAGACATAAATTCATCGAATTAACATTTATTGTGAAATCAGATTTTTCACCATTTTTAATAATTTAAGATCTATTTTATCATTTATTCATGAGCTCTGTTAGATTTTTTTTTTGTATTACGAACAGACGAAGGACCACCAATGTACTTGTCCGAGTTTTTTTCCCCGGGATCTTTAATTATACGATAAATCGAGCTCGAGAATAATGAGAGAAAATAAGACATTTGAGGTTATATAAAATCCAGACCATAAATTGGAACCCAAACACATACTTACTAAAACATCCCAACTAGCTGCATCAGAATAAATCACTTTTAAATCACTTTTCCCCGTTCACTTTCATTATCAATGTACTTTTCCTTTATTTTTCTTTATTCTCTGACATCACAAAAACAACACTCGACCGATCAAACTTTTCGCGGTTTCGGTATATAGCGACGAGGTGGAGGAGTTCCAATGTGACGTCAGCTGCGGCACCGCCGTGAAGTTAGCCGCGAGGACATGAGGCCTTTGATGGTGTTATATACAGACACGTCAAAAACTTGATTGTGTTAGTAGTTTTTGCATAATGTTGACTCTGTGCAAAGTTTTTTCTCAGCAATTACGCCACCGATCATGCTGATTTTGGGCGCAATCGAAAGAGAATTTCTTAATTAGCTGAAAGTTCAATTTTTAAGTTCCTAAATGGCTCCTGAGCTTCGTAATTAAAGAAAATGACATGCAAATTTTACCCCCACCACCGCGAATCGTTTTATTCAGAGAAAGTATAGTCTCGGCGAGCTCGGGCCAGCAGACGACAGGGCTGTCAATGTACTTGTCCCGAGACTCTACCGAGTCTCTTGATTTCTCGTCCCCGTGTCTTGAATCGTCGAAAGTATCGTGCTTGCTCACGTATTATCTGGAAGCGCTCTCCGGGTGGCTGAATACTACCCCAATTTTCTCGCTCTCGTTTTTTCCGACCCCCTATCTGGTGTACTAAAACAATAATTAAAATGAAGATTTTGTTATCAAAACATTTCTACAAAAGTACCCTGTATTTTATCTACGAGAAAAAAAAATACTATATAAATTACTGACACATTTTTTTTTTTTTTACCGATCGAACCCATCTACGGCACCTGGATAACGAATGAACATTCCGTTATCCCCATCATCATCCACCCATCCAAAATTGACTACTCGATAGTAGACAAAATTGTCTTCATCAAATGTATAGGAGACGCCCGAATCATACCCTGTGTTTTCAATATATATATATATACATACATTCATATGAATATATATATATATATATATATTCATATGAATGTACCATCCATGAAACTGATAATTATGGTAACAGCACTTTTTTTTACCTGAATCGACGTCCTTAAATTCCGACTCTTCCTCTTCCTCCACCTCTTCAGCCTCTTCGTCTTCCTCAATTTGTTCCTCTTCTTCCTCCCTCTCCTCCTCATGTTCGATATTATCTTCTTCTTCTATGTCTTCTGCCCTTGTTTCTTCACCGCTGCTACTACTACTGCTACTACTACTGCTACTGCTGCTGGGATTTTCGTCACTTAGATCGAAATTGATACGTCGAACAGCTGATGATCGAGAGAGACCTGAAGGCCCTGCGACCGAGGGGTCATGTGATGAACCTTCCATTTCATCATCAGTAAGATACGACGGGCCTGATATTACGATTGCCCCTGGTAATCGAATGGGGAGTTCACGCGCACTGAGCCAGACTTGACTAGTCCTGGGGTGAGCTTCGACCATAGGATTATCATCTTGATCGTGATCGTCCGAATCCGTTCTACCCTCCATGTTAAAATCATAATTTTCATCGTCGGCAGGTAGTTCTTCTTGATATCGACGCACTATATAAATCATGAGTTTATGAGAATAAAATATCTTCGATCCTTGTACCTTCGAATGAAGATACAAAAAATATACAAAAATTGAATAGGCAAAAATACTTACCGCGCTCATTGAATATTCCTGTAAACACTGGGTCGTCGCCCCATCCACGTCGTCGTATCACTCTTATCACCGAATCAATAATCGGAGTCGCATGAAAATATCCTGTGTTGTACGCGTAAATTATATCACGTTTGGAACAGTCTAGTAGCGCACCACGAATTTTCCGGAGCACAACATTCGGTGGCAAATGATACATCATTTCCATCTGTTTAGCACTAGTCCATCTCGAAGATAAACGCGGAACACGACGAGCCAAAAATTTTAATAATTCACCCAATAAATATCGCGGAATTATGCGAGACATATTATCACGAAACGAAGACTTCAAACGTCAGAAATTGAATGGAAGATTTTGTACGGTAGATATTTGAATAGGTAAAAAGTGCGAATCGTTCCAATTTTGATATGGAGTCGTTACAATATTAAAAAAGAGGAAGTGGGGGTAGAGAATTGTAAAAACAGATTTCAAAGGGTTTCGAATGACCCCCCACAACATCGTGATCCTAAACCGACGAAAATGCTGACTGAGAATCATTAAAATACCTCGAATACGGCGTGAAAAAAATGGAAAAAATAAGATTATACAGAGACTGCAAATCAGATGAAATTTGAGAGAGTGTGAGGAACGGATCGAATTAGTTTTTTCGTATTCCCACGGAGAATATGAGATTTTACGCTTATCGTTACAAAAAATATTTCAGCGCCTGTTTTTTTATGACGCTGCAGACTAGAGTTTTCGCTGTCTCTGTATGGAGCGGATGTGACGGATCAAGTTCGCTTCATTTACGGAATTTATACATATTATAGAAGAAAGAACGCGGTTGAAAATTTTTAACAATAAATATCGTATTTTTCTTTATTTTTTTAAATGAGTTAATTTTAATATTGCATACATAGCATTTTGACACGTGAGGATAAATAAACTTTTCGAGACAATTTCGTTACCCGTGAAATGAAATCGGATCTGTACCACTGAATTCTTCAGGTGAGTAAGTGTTAGTGCAACTATAGTTGAAGGTGCAAAGTGGTGGTATGCGGCGGAACATCAAAGACAAACGAAAAATACGATTTTTTCGCTCCAATCACACGACTATTATTTTTGATAAATGGTGGGGGAAAATATATAAAATGATACTCATTCCAAATTCGTATCATTCCGATAGTTATTCGCGAACCTGAAGCATCGTTGAAATGGAGTATTCTGGAACAATGACGGAAGTGCGCCGTGTTTCGTCTTCATCCCAGCTCGTAATGGGAGTTGTCTATGGAATGAATAATTCGTTCGGAAAAATAATTGCATCGGGTTTTGAGATGTCTACTGATACCGGTGTTCTGACTCCTGTTGTTAAATTATTGACGAATTCTTTCATTGGCGTAAGCCTTCATATTGACGGATGGCAAAATTTTAAGTCCGACTATGATAAAATATCTCATTATTTCGGAGGACCCCGGTGGGATACAGAGAGAATGCTTGGCTCAAAAATAGTACATGGATCGCATTGCACTGTTTTTACTTCCTGCTTTCAACAATATGCAGTTTGCTTTAGCAACAGTCAAACACCGGCTATTGGAGAGGTTCCCACGATGCAGCGACAGTGTAATATTATCTTGCAGGGCTCGACCTTCAAGAAGTTGAAAGAAGTTAGTCAGTGAATTGATGCTCACATACAAAAACTTCAGCGTGAGAGCGTAGCTGTGAATATGTGTGCAAGCGTCATAATCTCCACTATCCGCGAGCTCCTAAGCTCTCACGGAGACCATCAGAATGTCATGCGATTCCTCGACTCGGAAGGCAGCCTCGAGAAAATAATAGAAGAAACTCGGCGAAAAATGAGCGAATCATACCCTGGATTTGTACAAAATTCGATGGATTCGGTGATTTCGGAAATCACTACACTGTTTCGATTTGAAATTTGTCATCTCGTAACAGCCAACATGGGAGATTCACATTAAATTATTCAAAAATAATTCTAGTTTTAAGAATTTATCGATAAGCAGATAGTAATAATAATTTCTATAATATCGATGAATATAAAATTATTTCAATTCATAACGAGTATATTGCTTTAAAAAATAAAATAAAATAAAATAAAAAAAAAAAAAAAAAAAAAAGTCGGATAAAAACTAGCAGTGCAAACTCGAGTCTTGGTGTTATCTTCTGCTTATACCTAAGACATCAAACTGCAAATTCTGCAAAAAGATTGGAGTGGGGATAAATGTCCATCCATCCATCCATCCCTAAGAAGTAGATGGTGAGAAGCTCATTAACAGTCTACCATTCGAAGTGAACGCGTTGAAATCGAAAAAAATATAAAAATGTGTAAGTTACTGTTCAAAAATAATGAATTGGTGGAAAAAAAAAAGTGCTTTTGTGAGAAGGTAATTTTAAAAAGTTTTTTTCTTCTAGCTCTTCGTTATGAGGACTACGTCTCTCCATCTGACCCTGAGCCGTACGTGTTTATGCGGATTCATGTGACGGACAATAAAAGAACTTTCGAGCTAGTATACGACGACCTAGCTGCTGAGGTCGAAAACTTAAAAAAAAAACAACCACAAATTTATCGACGAGGAGCCACGGACTTCGAGGTCCGGGAAAAAGCCGCTCGTTCACGAGCCCTCACGAAGCAGCGGAGAGAACGACAGAGAGAACGACGAGAGGCGTTTGTTGCCCCCGGGAAAAGGAAGTTAGAGCCTTCCTCATGGACCGACGTGGCGTTTAAAAAAATAAGAGCCATGGCGGAACCTAGGGTGGATCGCGCAGAGCAGTAAGTTTGCATTTATATCTTCTTCACGAATAATAATTTTTTTTTGTTTATTTTTTACTTTATAAATAAGCAATAGTTTGAAAATTTTATAAAAATCAAAAATGAAAAATCCAAACAATTTTAAAATTGCTGGAGTCTAATAATTAGAGTACACTTTCAGTATTCCATTTTATTGCTAGCATAATGATTATTTCCTTATACTAACTCATATCAAATCTTTATGTTTGAAGGGGAGGAAAAAAAATGAGATGGAGGCTCATCCCGATTGATTTCCAGTCACAACGCCCACCGAACATACGGCAGCTGAGTCTCCAGGTCAAGAGAGTAATGCTATCGGATGATGATGATGAAGAAAAACCAGAAGACCCGTAAGCATCCAATTATTTTCTTTAAAATGTAAAAATTTAGTCGAGCGAATATGCAAAATTTCAATTTTTGTGCTTTGATTCCTTTGTTCCAGGAGGATAAAAAAGAAGAGATGGGAAGAATAAAAATTTAATAAAAATAAAAATAAAATAAAAACTATGACAATAATTGTATTTTTCACGATTTCGAAAAATAAAATAAAAACTAGATTCGTTCTTTCAAAAAATTTTCATAATCGTCATCATCATTATCATAAAAAATAAAGTAGATACACGGTACAGGTATGGTACCCTTCACACATTCACCACATTCACACGGGGGGAAGGAGTGGGGGGCGCCATACCTGTACCTATTCTACTTGCCACACTTCATGTACGAACTGACCGCAAGTCCACCAGCGGTAACAATATTAAATGTCCTAGATGACAATATCAGAGTACAGGTGAAGGAGATACTTAAACTCCCATTGTCCACAGCTAGGGGTTTCTTCTACACGCCAAAAAGAGACGGTGGTCTAGGTTTAATCCGAATCGCAAGAGCGGTGCAATTATTAACAGTGAAAAGCGGCATCACTCTAAATGAATCTGACGATCCGATCCTCCAAGAGATCGAGAGGAACACTAGGTTCCAAAAACGAGTAGACCGAGGTGTGACAGGTCTAAGAATAACGAGGCCAAGAACAAAAGCGGCCTACGAGCAGATTAAGCAGCTCACAAAAGAAAGAGAGAGAGAATCTTGGAGGACTCTCCGCTCGCAAGGACAAGGCGTAGACGACTTCAGGGGTGATAAGTATGGCAATTGCTGATTGAAAAAACCAAGCATGCTTAAGTCCTCACGATATCTGGACGCCCTTCGAATGAGAACCGACACATTTGGAACACGTGTCGTTCTTAGCAGAACGACAGCGAATGCTCCCACTATTTGTCGACGTTGTAATCTACAACCCGAAACCCTAGGCCATATTATCGGCCAGTGCGTCTTCACCAAGCCTGCACGAATCAAGAGGCATGACAAGATCAAAGACCTAATAGCGGATCGAGTGAGCAGGAACCACGATGTGATGGTCGAACCAACGGTCAACGAGGGACCAACACTGAAGAAGCCAGACATGGTAATCAAGAAAGAAGAAGAAGCCATCGTCGTGGACGTGACCGTGAGATACGAGAAGGGAGCCTTCCTAGCCGAAGCAGAGAAGGAGAAAACGGCCAAATACAAGGGGACAGCGGAGATCATGGCCAACAGACTGGGAGTCCCGAAAGGCAGAGTACTGCCGATCGTAGTCGGTAGTAGAGGAACACTACCGAGGAAAACAGTGAAGGCACTCGAACAATTGGGCATTAACGAAAGAGATAGACGAACTATCGCCATGATTGCCTTGAAGTCATCAATAGAGATGGCCAATGCCTTCATTGATTATTGACTGCGATGACAAAAAGCCTGAGATGTAGAGCATACTATCTAACAATTCTGTGCTCTCCTCTATGGATGCTAAGTTTTTATTTTGATTTATTTTTAATTTATGACACGTCTTATTGTTATTTTTACTGTGTCTAATTATTGTCGTGTCTTAGAAAAATTTTTAAATCCTTGACACAACTGAAGATACAAGCCCACTGCTCTGGCACAAACAGGCAGGGTGCGAGTCGTAAGGCGCTACACAATACAAGTGAGTGTAGAATTGCCACGGCGGCGGAGCCAAGCTTCGGCTTGGGCGGACACCTCCATGCGGTCTTTCCCGGTAACATTCCAAAAGGGAATGGCCAAGATCCGCAAAATCATACCATGGTATGAACTCCGTTCGAGCTAATTTTTCCAAGACCCTAAAGCTCGAAATAAAGGTGGAATCTTCGGATAAGTTGAACGCATTAACCCTACGATGAGGATCATCGGAAGTCTACGGTGCGGGTAGTAAGTCCCCCGTACAGGCAATTAGCCAAATGCCTCGTCATCTAATTAGTGACGCGCATGAATGGATTAACGAGATTCCCACTGTCCCTATCTACTCCCCGCAGGGAAGGGCGCAGGAGGCCGAAGGCCCCGGCCCTTTCGGGTTTGGCGAACCCGCGGACCCCAGTGCTGGCCGACCGGTGCCGGGCATTGGTGCCCATACCGCAGTAGGCCAAGTTGACCTACAAACGTCAGACCAGTGGCGAATACTGGCACTCCCCGATGTGTTGCCACCCGTGGATGGTGGGGGGTCCGAGTCTCGATGATCCGAAAGGCCAAGCGGCTTGTCCGCGCGGCTCGACGGTGAGGGACCAGGAAAGAGCAACACAAACCCTTGGTCCCGCGCACTTCATCGGTAGTCTAGGATCGTGCCCTTCGAGTGTATCTGGCGGATGCGGTGAGGGTACAGTTGGAAACCTGGGAGGCTCCCTCGGATGGGGAGTTGGACACGCCTGGGGGCCGCGCGGTCGTACCGGGGCCCGACTCGGACTCGCTACCCGGTGTGGGCTGCCTCGTAGCAACGCGTGTAAAAAGCTCGTGTCGCCCCTGCGGTCCTGGTGGCTCCAGGGTGTGGGCTGTAGGGGGGCCGAGTGTTGTCCCTTCCGAGGCCACCCGCAATAAGTTGGTGTCACGACAAGGGAGTCCCGCGATCCTGGACATGCCATGGGGTGTTCTGGTCCTCGGGCAGGGGACCGTGGACGGAGGTCTTAGTTTTGCCCCGCTGGCCGTGCCCTTACGGGGCGCAGTCGGTGTGTCATTGCTGGGGTCAACGTCCTCGTATTGGGGGGTGGTGGGGAAAGGGGTTTGAGGGTTGGGAGATCGAGCTGGGGGAATCTCGCTAAAAGCCCCACTTTATGAAATATGTCCGGTTTCAATAAAGTAGGAAAGGTGTCCAAGGACAACGAGCTTCCCACGGCTCAAACATCGGTAGAGGGAGAGGAGAGTGCTGGAGGCGGTGAAGCCCCTCCGCACGTCGAAGGAGCGTCGACGGCAGGCGGGACCATTTCGGTGGGTTCTCCCGCTTCGCCAGGGAAGGGAGAGGAAGAGAGTAGCACTGGACTTGGTATACCCACTCAGCGCGTCGAAAAGTCGTCGACGGCAAGCGGGACCATTGCGATGGGTCGGCCAGCGCCTCGTCAGCGGCAGAGTCCCGCGTCTCAGCGGGGTGCCCAGGCCCGGCATCCTCGAAGGGACCTCTCTGGAGGAAGAAGAAGCAGGTGAGGAAGAGAAGGGCAGCTGCCAGTGGCTCGGGGTCCCCCCATCCAAGCGCGGTGTCCGACGAGGCGTCG
The DNA here is from genome assembly GCA_037576405.1 of Campoplex capitator. Classification (NCBI taxonomy): domain Eukaryota; kingdom Metazoa; phylum Arthropoda; class Insecta; order Hymenoptera; family Ichneumonidae; genus Campoplex; species Campoplex capitator. The sequence goes on along the minus strand of JARBWI010000042.1, from coordinate 71,487 downwards.
TCCGAAGCGAGCGCGTCGGAGTGCGGGATGGAGGCCGAGAGTGAGTCGGAGACCTCGAGGCCTTTGGGAGCGCAGCACCCTGCGCCCAGTAATGCGTCGACGTCTGGCCAGGGTGGTGCGGACTCAGGCCCAAAGGCCTCGTGGGAGACCGTCGCGAGAAGGAAGAAGTCGGTTGAGGGAAAGTCGGGAGAGGGAAAGTCGGGAGAGGAAAAGTCGGGAGAGAAGAAGTCAGGAGAGGGAAAATCGGGAGAGAAGAAGAAGTCGGAAGAGAAGAGGTCGGGAGTTGCGGGAGTAAGTTCCCGTTCGCGCCCTGCCCCTCGACGGGCAGATGTGGGCTTGGCTACAGCTGCGCCGGCCCCGTCAAGTGCGAGCCTAAGGGTCCCGTCGACCGCGTTCGGCGGAGAAGGGCCCCCGAGGTGGGTCAGCCCAACCGAGCTCGTCGCTCGGGCAGAGGAATTGGTGGGGGAAGTAAGGGCCCATGTCATGGACCCAGGGAACAAGGTCGTAAAGAGTTCGGCCGCATTCATCGGCGATAAAGTCGCGGGGCTGATGTCCCTCCTCGTCGCTGTGACCGAGAAGGTCCAGAATTTGGCAGGCGAGTGTACGGGACTCCGTGCTGCGACTGAGGTGTTGGGTCGCCAGGGCGCTGGAGGAGCGGCGGGTGCGGGGCCGGGACCTCGACCTGTTGCCCCGGCAAACCCTGGGCGTCCGATTTCATTCGCTGCGGCGGTGGGGGCGCCACCCCCTGGGAACGCTCAGCCAAGACCGGCGCAGGCGGTGGCGGTCCAGCGCGTGCCTCTTCGTCGCCCAGCACCGAGGCCGCCGCGTGAGCCCCCCGCTAATGCGGTCATTGTGCGGGCGTCGGAGGCTGGTTCGATGGGACCAGCAGAAGTAAGGGACCGCCTTAAGACCCTGGTTAACCCCGGGGAGAATTCCGTGTAAGTAACGGGGGTGAGGGTCGTCCGGGGTGGTGTGCTGGTAGAGACCCGCACGAGGGAGGAGCTCGAGTTTTTCCGGTCAAGCGAGGCGATCCGCGAGGGGGGTCTCATCGTCGCAGAGCCAGAGGCCCCCCGTGTGAAAGTTGCGGTGGTCGCGGTGCCAGCGGAGGAGACGGAGGCCGCAGTCTTGAACGCCCTTCGGGTGCAAAGCCTTCCGGACTTGCCTGAGGGCGAGTTCCGAGCGGCTGTCCGGCTCGCGCGGAAAATCGGAGCACGGGGGGCTGCCCCACGAGGCAGTGTTTGGGTGTTGGAGGCTACGCCTCGGGTTGCGACCGCGTTGGTCAGGAAGGGGCGCGTCCTCTTGGGGTGGAATTCCTGCATCGTCAGGGATTTCGTTGACGCCGGCCGCTGCTACCGCTGCCTGAGCTTCGGCCACTTGGCGGCGTCTTGCCGTAAGCGGACGGTGACGTGTGGCTGGTGCGCCGGCGACGGACACGTAGCCGCGGATTGCCCAGCGAGAGCAGTGCCTCCCTGCTGCGTGAATTGCAGGGAGTTTGGCCTTGGGGCAGCCCACGCGGCGTTGGACGGCACGTGCCCCGTCTATCGGGAGGCGCTGGCCCAGGAGCGGGCTGCGGCTGCGGAGGAACGCGCTTGTCCAGGAGCCCCGTCGGAACGTGAGCCAGATACCGGGAATGGCTAGCCAGCTCCCCGAAACGAGCGTCGCCGGTGATCTGGAAGCCCTGGAGTCACGGAGACCCCGGGTTCTCCAGCTGAACTGCTGGCGGTCCAGGGGGGTGATGGCTGAGCTCGGCCAGGCTCTGGTGGAAGGCCGCTACGCCGCTGCCCTGCTGCAGGAACCATACCTCCGACAGGGGGGGTTCGTGGCGGGGCTGCCGGCCTGGATGCGGGTCTTCCAGAGCGGCGATGGTAAATCCGCCGTAGTTCTCGCGGACGCAACGCTCGATGCGACGGTGGTCACGATGCCTGGTGAAGGGGGCGCGACAGTGTGGGTACGCGGTGTTTTTGGTACAACGTACCTATGCTCCGTGTACTGCCGCCACGGGGTTCCTCTCGACAGCTACTTCCAATATTTGGAGTGGGTGTTTACCCACCTGCGAGAGGCCCCCGTGTTGGCCGGCATGGATGCGAACGCCGTGTCCCACCTGTGGCACTCTAAGAACCGGCTGAGGGGCTACCCCAACGCGATCCGGGGCGGGGAATTCGAGGCCTTCATTGTCGCTTGCGACTTGGAAGTCCTGAATGAACCGTCTCAGGAGTTCACGTTCGACGGACCTGTTGGCAGGTCGGATATCGACGTCACTCTGGGGAAGGGTGTTGAGCGAGTGTACGAGGTCGAGTGGGAAGTCCTGCCAGACCTCTTGCACTCGGACCACAACGCGAGTTGTGTGACCCTTGCCCGGAGAGACGGAGGCGCTGATCTTCCGCTGCCTGCGTGCAGGTGGCGGACCGTCGACGTGGATTGGGGAGCGTACGGCACCGCCCTGGCTCAGGCCGCGGTGGTCGTCGATCGCGACGCGTTGGTGCAGTGCACGAGAGGCCTGTCGCCCTTGCAGAGGCAATCACGACCCTGGTTCAGGACGTGAACGATGCCCAGCTAGGCGCGGCCGGTACAAGTCCGCGTAGGAGATCCCGCTGGTGGTGCCGAGAGCTCACTTCGGCGAGGCGACTTGCCAGGCGAGCCAGGGTGGCACTTCAGCGGGCCCGACGACGGGAGGCTCCTGAGGACGAGCAGGTACAGCTCCGGGGTGCCTATAGACGGCTGTACCGGAACTTCCAGAGCCTGGCCCTCCAGAAAAAGGAGGAGAATTGGCGTGAATTCGTGGGTGAGGTGGGCAATGCCGATCCTTGGGGATCCGCTTATAGGATCCTCAGGGGCCGACGGGGCCCGGTCGACATCGGCGGAGTGAGGGTTGGAGGGGTGCTCGCAACCTCTTGGGAAGCGAGCGCCACGGCGCTTTTGGAGCGATTCTTCCCGCGGCTTCCTATGCGGGAACCCCGAGGAGAGCAGGTCCATCCAGTGCCTGATCCCCCGGCCCCCGTGACGTCGGAGGAGATGTGCCTCGCCCTAAATAGGATGAAAGTGAAGAGCGCGCCTGGGCCTGACGGTATAACCGTCCATATGGTCTGTGCCCTGGTCACGTTCGTGCCGACCCTGATGCTGGCCATGTACAACGGCTGCTTGGAAGCTGGAGTGTTTCCACCCCAGTGGAAGAGCGCCCGCGTCGTGGCCATCCTGAAAGGTCCCGGAAAGCCGCCCGACGAGGCCGGATCGTATCGACCGATCAGCCTCCTTTCGGTCCTGGGCAAACTGCTGGAGAAGATTTTGGTACGTAGGCTGGAGGTGAGAGAGGCTCACTCCCTCTCGGACCAGCAGTTTGGATTCAGGGCTGGAAGGGGCACCGAAGACGCGTGGCACCTTGCGATGAGAGTGGTCGAAGAGTCCCCCCACCAATACGTACTTGGTACGTTTGTTGATTTTAAGGGGGCCTTCGATCACCTGAGCTGGGCCACGATCCTCGGGATCCTGGAGACCGCCGGATGTCCCGAGTTGGAAGTCTGGCGGAGCTTCTTCAGCGACCGTCGAGCATGTATGGTTTCCCGGTACGGCCGGGTTGAGCTGAACGTCGAGCGAGGCTGCCCGCAGGGGTCGATGTCCGGGCCGATTCTATGGAATCTGGCTCTGGACCCCCTGCTGAGGCGACTCCGGGAGGCAGATATCGAGGTTGTCGCTCACGCCGATGATACGCTCCTGATCTCCTCGGGGAATTCGCGCCTGAGTGTCGAAACTCAGGCCTCCGAGGCCCTCGAGATGGTGAGGGAGTAGGGTGTCAGTGCCGCCGTCGAAATCTCTCGGGATAAGACCGTGTGCATGGTGCTCCGCGGTAGGTTCGCGGACACCAGACACCCCAGGGTTCGCCTCGACCGAGGCGTCGTCCCCTACAGGGAGGAAGTCAAGTATCTGGGAATCCTCGTAGGCGAGCGTCTCAATTTTGAGCCTCACCTGCGAGAGATGAGGGGAAAGATTGCCTCCCTCGTGGGGCAACTGCGGCGAGTGATGCGGCGGGACTGGGGCCTCCGGCGCCGGACCATCGGTGCCTGGTACCGAGGTCTCTTTGTCCCGTGCGCGCTGTATGGCGCACCGGTTTGGGGGAGCTTCGTGAGGGCGAGGGTAACGGCGTGAGTCCTGCTCAACAGGGCTCAGAGCTCGGTCCTCCTCGCCACACTGTTCGTCTGCCGGACCGTTTCGACGGAGGCGATGACGGTGCTCATGGGTGAGCTGCCATGGGACTTGGAGGCGAAATACCTGGAAGCGGCGTACTGCCTGCGGAAGGGTATGCCAGTACAATAGGAGCTCCCAGGAGTGAATGGCGAGGAGGCGCCACGAACCGTGGACCAGGCGCGCGAGGCTGTTTGGGTTAAATGGGGGCAGCGCTGGCGGGACTGCGCGAAGGGCGGGACGACCCCCCTCTTTATCCCAGATCCCGCCGTGCCTGTGAGGTTCCTCAGGGGGAGTTGCTTCGGCCTCCCAACGGGTTATCTGCTGACAGGGCACGGGTCGCTGAACGAGTACTTTCATCGAAGGACTCTCGAAGCGGCCCCGTTGTGCCGGTGCGGTGAGGCTGGGGAGACTTCCCCTCATGTCCTGCTGGACTGCCGGTTGTATGAAGAACGCCGTGATCTGCTGGCTATGGGTGTCCGGCAGGACTATGATGGGTCCTGGAATCTCCAAGGGGTTGCCGACTCCCCCGAGAGCTTCCAGGCACTCAGGAGCTTCGTAGGCTGGGCCTTCGACGAGAGGGCCCGCGCTGCTGGAGAGGATGAGTGAGTGAATGAGGAAGCGTGTCGCAGGGGAGGGCGCAGGAGGTCGAAGATCCCGGCCCTTTCGGGTCTGGCGCACCCGCGTACCCGAGCTGGCCGACCGGTGCCAAGGCTGGTTAGAGCCTATTCCGGAGTGGGCCAAGTCGACCCACGAACGTCCGAGCAGTGGCGAATACTGGTACCGCGGGGGCCGGGAGCCCCGGTGAGAGCATTTTGCTATTGCCGCCCGGCCGGAATGAGGTTGAACTCGCGGGGGCAGTGGTTAAGGCGTGTGAGTTGCGCGATCACAACTCGGGAGCGGTCCTGCATAGACCGTAGGGAGTTTGGAAAGTGCTCCCCCCCGAGCCAAGGGGCTGAACGGTCTAAACCACCGGGAAGGAATTGGTAGCTGCCTCGGCTCTAGCACGGTGCGTCGTGGAGCCCGTGGTATGAGCCCTGGCGGTGCGCTGGCTTGGCGTGATCCCAGCCCCGCGCACATGGGTGCCGTGTCGTAGACCGCAAGGTGGAGACGGCACGTTAAATACAAAAAGGTGATTTAGTGTCCCTATCTACTCGGGGTGGGTGGTTGACCGCGTGAAGCAATGCGCGTCGGGGATCGTTACATTTTTAAAGTCAAGCAATGCGCTTCGACCATACTCTCTCGTATTTTCTCCAAAGAAAGCAATGCGCGTCGACCATACTCGTATTTTGCAAGCAAAGCAATGCGCCTCGGGGATCGTTACATTTTCAAAGTCATGCAATGCGCTTCGACCATTCTCATACTCGACATGCCGAGCGGTGCGTTTCTACTGTATCTTTTTTACTTCCGGAGATGATAATCGGGCGTTGATTCTATTCATGCTTATAATCAATATGGTCGATGTGACGAATCAATACGAGCGAGTGCCTGCTGTCAGAAAACATATGGGAGGAGAAAAAAAACTCATCAACGTCCGAGAAAAGTTGAGCTCTGAAAAACAAACGATAAACTCGCTCGGACCTCGAACGCCCTATCGAGATTCGGTGGTTCGACGCCCGATCGAGTACGAGTCGTTGTGGAGAGGGTGTGAGAAGGGGAAAGAAATGAAAAAATTTCTCGGACGTTGAGCGCCATCGTGAAATTCGGCGTTCAACGCCCGAGAAGAGCGAAACAACAGGAATCTAGCGGAATAGAATCGATGGTCGCTATCGGGACCCGAACGTCCGATTGATGAATAGGCGTCCAACGTCCGATCGAATACCCCTTGAAGGAATGAAGAAAACGGGGAGAAAAAAATTTCTCGGACGTCAAACGCCGGCGAAATAATGGAAAAAAATAATATACAATACCCGCTCGGACGTCGAACGCCCTCTTGAGAATAGGCCGTTCGACGTTCGATCCAATACGAGTCGTCTCAGAGAGCATTGGAGAGAGAAACGAAAAAATAAAAATAAAAAGATTTCTCGGATGTCGAACGCCATCGTGAAATTTGGCGTTCAACGTCCGAGGAGAGCAGAACGACGGGAATCGAGCAAATATCTATCGACAGACGTTCTCGGATCTCGAACGCCCGATTATTCAATAGGCGTCCAACGTCCGATCGAATACCCCTTGAAGGAATGAAGAAAACGGGGAGAAAAAAATTTTATCGGACGTCGAACGCCGGCGAAATATTGGAAAAAAATAATATACAATACCCGCTCGGACGTCGAACGCCCTTTTGAGAATAGGCCGTTCGACGTTCGATCCAATACGAGTCGTCTCGGAGAGCATTGGAGAGAGAAACGAAAAAATAAAAAATAAAAAGATTTCTCGGACGTCGAACGCCATCGTGAAATTTGGCGTTCAACGTCCGAGGAGAGCAGAACGACGAGAATCGAGCAAATATCTATCGACAGACGTTCTCGGATCTCGAACGCCCGATTATTCAATAGGCGTCCAACGTCCGATCGAATACCCCTTGAAGGAATGAAGAAAACGGGGAGAAAAAAATTTTATCGGACGTCGAACGCCGGCGAAATATTGGAAAAAAATAATATACAATACCCGCTCGGACGTCGAACGCCCTTTTGAGAATAGGCCGTTCGACGTTCGATCCAATACGAGTCGTCTCGGAGAGCATTGGAGAGAGAAACGAAAAAATAAAAAATAAAAAGATTTCTCGGACGTCGAACGCCATCGTGAAATTTGGCGTTCAACGTCCGAGGAGAGCAGAACGACGAGAATCGAGCAAATATCTATCGACAGACGTTCTCGGATCTCGAACGCCCGATTATTCAATAGGCGTCCAACGTCCGATCGAATACCCCTTGAAGGAATGAAGAAAACGGGGAGAAAAAAATTTTATCGGACGTCGAACGCCGGCGAAATATTGGAAAAAAATAATATACAATACCCGCTCGGACGTCGAACGCCCTTTTGAGAATAGGCCGTTCGACGTTCGATCCAATACGAGTCGTCTCGGAGAGCATTGGAGAGAGAAACGGAAAAATAAAAAATAAAAAGATTTCTCGGACGTCGAACGCCATCGTGAAATTTGGCGTTCAACGTCCGAGAAGAGCAGAACGACGGGAATCGAGCAAATATCTATCAACAGACGTTCTCGGATCTCGAACGCCCGATTATTCAATGGGCGTTCAACGTCCGATCGAATACCCCTTGAAGGAATGAAGAAAACGGGGAGAAAAAAATTTCTCGGACGTCGAGGGCCGGCGAAATATTGGAAAAAAATAATAAAATGTCAAAAATCCCCTCACGGGGAAAAAACCCGGACAAGTACATTGATGGTCCCTCGTTTTCCGATGATATCACAAAAATTGTACAAAAATCCAAAAATTCACTTTCTTTATTTATTTCTTTGCATCTATCTGTACGGAAAAAATTAATTCAAACATTAGAAAGAAATGACATAGAATTGGTGTCTTACAATAATTAATAGTCGAAAAAATAACTAAAAAAAGGTAGCCATTCGAGTTACGTGCAGCTGTAAAAATTACGATATCAATACGAGGACAAGTATTTATTGGTTATTGAGAAGATATCAACATCGACGTATACTAAAAATACTTAACAAAATTATCAACTTTTAATATCTGAAAATTGTGTTGAAATAAGTGCTAACGATACGTGTCTGGCCCATTACTTTTTATTATAATTGCTATTCAAATGGAAATCAAATTAAAGGTGGAACAATGTGTTACGTTTCGGCGGCAGAAACTTATAAGAAAATCAATTCTTCTCCGAATTTCAGGATGAAAACTCTGGTATCAAACACGACATTCGACGTCGATTCAATCGGAATTAATTGTGTTTAAATGCGTCTTAAGAGTACTTGTCCGGCCCATCACTTTTTATTCAAATTCCTCATTCAAAGAAAAATCAGGGGTTTCTCAGAAAGGGATCACAAGTATGTACACGGAGCAAATTAAAAAGTGAAAACTACCGTTACCGTATAGAAACCAGGGACGACCTTGAATGATTGGAAATTTCTACAGAGCATAGTGTACAATTGCCGAGAAATGAAATTAACTTCCCTATAGGAGACATGGGATTGTGTTTTAATTCCATAAATATACAAAGTTTGCAAGGTGAAAGTTACCAACCATTCAAAATCATCCCCAGTTTCTATTACGGTAACAATAATTTCTAACCTTAAATTTTTTTCTCGAACTTATTAATTGTTGGTAAAAGCTTGAATTGCACTTTTCTAATCAATATCTTCATGCCTAGCTATCAAGGACTCAATAATAAAATGAGCGAATCAATATTGTTTTGTATGAAGTTTCCGTGATACGAAAACTTTTGATTGATATTGAACGGATTTGCCATGGCTTGCATTGATCTTCCAACAATTTACCAGTGTTAATTTGGATCTCTGACCAATAAATAGTAGCTTTTACTAGTGTGATTAGCTTTAATGCTCACAGTACAACTTCTCGATAATATAAAACTTTTTATTGCTTTAGTTTACACTGGAGAACTCGATGCTTATAAATTTCAGACTAAAGTGAAATTCAACCACGTGTAAACGTGTGAAACGTATAAGAGTACACGTCTATCTACGGATATATTTCACTCCAGTCTGAGATAATTCTGGGACGCGTCCGGTGTGACCTAAGCTATTGCTGCGATGTTTTACGGAGTCGCATCTCAAGGAAATTTACAACCGCCTAAGCCTTATATACGTGTAATTTTGCCAAACCTACGAAAACGATGACATCCCGTTGAAATCGACATTAAAAGTGTTGTTTATGATACAAAGGTATCCTGCAATTCGGAGAACAATGATTTCCTCATGAAACTCTGCTGCAGAAGAATACCAAGCCTCAATTTTTTATTCGGATTTTCTTTGAATGAGGAATTTGAATAAAAAGTGATGGGCCGGACAAGTACTCTTAAGACGCATTTAAACACAATTAATTCCGATTGAATCGACGTCGAATGTCGTGTTTGATACCAGGGTTTTCATCCTGAAATTCGGAGAAGAATTGGTTTTCTTATAAGTTTCTGCCGCCGAAACGTAACACATTGTTCCACCTTTAATTTGATTTCCATTTGAATAGCAATTATAATAAAAAGTAATGTCCCAGACACGTATCGTTAGCACTTATTTAAACACAGTTTTCAGATATTAAAAGTTGATAATTTTGTTAAGTATTTTTAGTATACGTCGATGTTGATATCTTCTCAATAACCAATAAATACTTGTCCTCGTATTGATATCATAATTTTTACAGCTGCACGTAACTCGAATGGCTACCTTTTTTTAGTTATTTTTTCGACTATTAATTATTGTAAGACACCAATTCTATGTCATTTCTTTCTAATGTTTGAATTAATTTTTTCCGTACAGATAGATGCAAAGAAATAAATAAAGAAAGTGAATTTTTGGATTTTTGTACAATTTTTGTGATATCATCGGAAAACGAGGGACCATCAATGTACTTGTCCGGGTTTTTTCCCCGTGAGGGGATTTTTGCCATTTGATATCGTTTATACGCAAATTAAAAGCTCACTCACTCGCGATCCAATGACTTATACTCGTTTGTACCGTAGAGTACTTTGTTCTTACTTTTATCATTGTTCGGGTACAGATTTTTGATATCTTAACAATGCCATGTAATGAACAAATTTTCCGGTCGGACCTTAATCTATGATGAATAGTATAAATTCATCCCAGTTTTTGAATTTTTTTTAGTTATGATGTTAGTGCGATCTTTTGAAAAAAACTTGCTATGAGTTGGAATACGAGGAAAGATGTTTCTGCATGTATGGCCATGGATATTACTATAATTTTTCGTAGTTTGTTGTATCAGTTCTGAAGTAAGTACAATAATGGACAAAAATGTTTTATGATCATGGTGGCTGTGAACAATGTGTCTCAGGACTTATTTCTCACCCCCTTATGGTACAAACGATTAAGGAAATGGTACTAGTCGTTACCTACTAGCAATATCCGGTACGAACGATGTTCTTTGAGTGAAAACGGACAAAGATGTTAAGTTTCAAACTTCGCTGCGAACTGTACTTTCTCAAGCCGACATTTCTTACCCCTTAAAGGTACAAACAATAAATAAACCTGTAATATATAGTACAAAATATTATTGCTGGTACAAACCGCATTTGATACGGTACAAAAGATATTCTTCGAGATAACATTAACCAAAATGTTGAGTTTTGGAGTTGGTTGCGAACTGTACTTCCTCGACGCTGAATTTCTTACTCCTGTGAAGTACGAATAATTCAGAAAACGGTACGATCCAGTACAAAACGGGAACGAATCAGTTCAAACCTTGTTCAATACGGTACAAACGATATTCTTCCTAGCATCGACAAAAATATTGAGTGTTGAAGTTGTTTCCGAAATATACGTTTTCGACTCATCATTTCTTATCCCTTTGAGGTACATACAATGCAAAAAGAACTACGATCGAGTTCAAACCTAGTTCGTGTAGGTAGAAACCTCGTTCAATTCGGTATAATCGTTTGAAACCGTTCGTACCGCTGAGTACATCGTTTGTACCTCAAACCGACCGACAAAAACACTAATCAGAAAGGTATTTTCTATCTCAGGCAGCCATTCAATGAGATGAGAGAATTTTACGCAAAGTGCCAAGTCCCTAATCGTTCGTACCCGTTTGTGCCGCTCAGTACTTCGTTTGTACCGTAAATCGACGGATAGAAACATCAATCAGAAACGAATTTTCGATCTCAGTCGGCTATTTCACAAGATGATGGAATTTTACGAATGGGGCTCGGTTCCTAATCGTATGTACCTGTTCGTACCACTGAGGACTGCGTTTGTACCTCCATTACACAAACGGAAGTACTGATCGAAAATGAACTTTCCAATTATTCAAGCTTTTCAACAGAATAAGAGTATTTTACGAATGGGGCTTGGTTCCTAATCGTATGTACCTGTTCGTACCACTGAGTATTGCGTTTGTACCTTCATTAGGCAGACGGGAGTACTGATCAAAAAGGTATTTTCCAATTGTTCAAGCTTTTCAACGGGATAAGAGTATTTTACGAATGGGGTTTGGTTCCTAATCGTATGTACCTGTTCGTACCACTGAGTACTTCGTTTGTACCTCAAAACACTAATCAGAAAAGTATTTTCCATCTCAGGCAGGCATTCAATAAGATAAGAGAATTTTACGCAAGGTGCTAAGTCCCTAATCGTTCGTACCCGTTTGTGCCGCTGAGTACTTCGTTTGTACCGTAAATCGACGGATAGGAACATCAATCAGAAACGTATTTCCGATCTAAGTCGGCTATTTTACAAGATGATGGATTTTTACGAATGGGGCTCGGTTCCTCGTCGTTTGTACCCGTTTGTACCACTGAGTACGTTGTTTGTACCTTCATCACGCAGATGAAAACACTAATCAAAAATGAATTTTCCAATTATTCGAATTAATTAACGGAATAAGAGTATTATACGAATGAGGCTCGATTCCTAATCGTTTGTACCCGTTCGTACCACTGAGTACTGCGTTTGTACCTTCATTACGCAGACGGAAGTACTGATTAAAAATGAATTTTTCAGTTATTCAAGCTATTTAACGGGATAAGAGAATTTTACGCAAGGTGCTAATCTCTCAATTGTGTGTACCCGTTTGTGCCGCTCAGTACTTCGTTAGTACCGTAAGTCGACGGATAGAAACATCAATCAGAAACGTATTTTCGATCTCAGTCGGCTATTTTACAAGATGATGGAATGTTACGAATGGGGCTCGGTTCCTCGTCGTTTGTACCCGTTTGTACCACTGAGTACGTTGTTTGTACCTCCGTCACGCAGACGAAAACACTGATCAAAAATGAATTTTCCAATTATTCGAATAAATTAACGGCATAAGAGTATTATACGAATGGGGCTCGGTTCCTAATCGTTTGTACCCGTTCGTACCACTAAGTACTGCGTTTGTACCTTCATTACACGAACGGATATATTGATAAAAAATGAATTTTCCAATTATTCAAGCTTTTCAACGGGATAACAGTATTTTACGGATAGGGCTCGGATCCTCGTCGTTTGTACCCGTTTGTACCACTGAGTACGTTGTTTGTACCTTCATCACGCAGACGAAAACACTGATCAAAAATGGATTTTCCAATTATTCAAGCTTTTCAACGGGATAAGAGTATTTTACGAATGAGGCTTGGTTCCTAATCGTATATACCTGTTCGTACCACTGAGTACTACGTTTGTACCTCAAACCGACCGACAAAAACACTAACCAGAAACATATTTTCCATCTCAAGCAGCTATTCAATGAGATAAGAGAATTTTACGCAAGGTGTCAAGTCCCTTTTCGTTCGTACCCGTGTGTGCCGCTCAGTACTTCGTTTGTACCGTAAATCGACGGATAGAAACATCAATCAGAAACGTATTTTCGATCTCAGTCGGCTATTTTACAAAATAATGGAATTTTACGAATCGGGCTCGGTTCCTCGTCGTTTGTACCCGTTTGTACCACTGAGTACGTTGTTTGTACCTTCATCACGCAGCCGAAAACACTAATTAAAAATCAATTTTCCATATATTCGAACTAATTAACGGAATAAGAGTACTATACGAATGGGGCTTGGTTCCTAATCGTATGTACCTGTTTGTAACACTGAGTACTGCGTTTGTACCTTCACTACGCAGACGGAAGTACTGATCAAAAATGCATTTTTCAATTATTCAAGCTTTTTAACGGAATTATAGTACTATACGAATGGGGCTTGGTTCCTAATCGTATGTACCTGTTCGTACCACGGAGTACTGCGTTTGTACCTTCATTATGCAGACGGAAGTACTGATAAAAAATGAATTTTCCAGTTATTCAAGCTATTCAACGGGATAAGAGAATTTTACGCAAGGTGCTAATCTCTCAATCGTGTGTACCCGTTTGTGCCGCTCAGTACCTCGTTTGTATCGTAAATCGACGGATAGAAACATCAATCAGAAACGTATTTTTGATCTCAGTCGGCTATTTTACAAGATGATGGAATTTTACGAATGGGGCTCGGTTCCTCGTCGTTTGTACCCGTTTGTACCACTGAGTACGTTGTTTGTACTTCCGTCACGCAGACGAAAACACTGATCAAAAATGAATTTTCCAATTATTCGAATAAATTAACGGAATAAGAGTATTATACGAATGGGGCTCGGTTCCTAATCGTTTGTACCCGTTCGTACCACTGTGTATTGCGTTTGTACCTTCATTACGCAGACCGAAGTACTGATAAAAAATGAATTTTTCAGTTATTCAAGCTATTCAACGGGATAAGAGAATTTTACGCAAGGTGCTAATCTCTCAATTGTGTGTACCCGTTTGTGCCGCTCAGTACTTCGTTTGTACCGTAAATCGACGGATAGAAACATCAATCAGAAACGTATTTTCGATCTCAGTCGGCTATTTTACAAGATAATGGAATTTTACGAATGAGGCTCGGTTTCTCGTCGTTTTCACCCGTTTGTACCACTGAGTGCGTTGTTTGTACCTTCATCACGCAGCCGAAAACACTAATCAAAAATCAATTTTCCATATATTCGAACTAATTAACGGAATAAGAGTACTATACGAAACCTATGTGAAGTTGGCAACTGAGTATAAAATAATTGATTTTAGTAAGTTCCATTCGATTGTACTAGGAATGTACCCGTTTGTACCGTTATTTAAATCGTTTGTACCTTAAGGGGGTCGAGTATATAAAGGTAGACAAATTTGGTTTGCAACCTACTTGAAGGTACGAGAGCTACCGCTCTTGTTTGGGTTTAAAAAATAAATATTACAAAGAAATGACAAACAAAAAAATTACAAACAAAAAAAACTTGAGAAAAAAAAATTCGGCTGGTGTACTTGGCGAATTGTGAAATTTCCTTCACATAATGTACTTACACCTTATAGTTACGAACTCGCCAAGTACACCAGCCGAATTTTTTTTTCTCAAGTTTTTTTTGTTTGTAATTTTTTTGTTTGTCATTTCTTTGTAATATTTATTTTTCAAACCCAAACAAGAGCGGTAGCTTTTTCAATTAATGCAAACTAATGCAATTCTTCATTATTTTTTTTAAAGTCCTTGTCGTTCCAAGTCATTTGTGGTAACTTTTGAAGAAAAGAATTGAACTGCTTTCTAATCGTGGATTTTTAGGAAGATCTGGTTTCTTGATTGGTGTTTTTTGTTTGCAGGAATTCTTCCAAAAATGTTTTATTACAAGGTTCTAATTATTTAGAGAGAAGGCTTCTTTCACGGTTTTGATATAATTGGAGGATTTATTAACATTATAATCCGATGTACTTGACCACATCCATATTTATTTGACAACTTTTTGTAATCTTTCAATTCAACTTTTTGCGAGAAGTGAATTTCACGATTTCATGACTTTATTCATAAATTTAATACAAGATAGTTTTTCATAACTTTTCATGATAAATTATCTTTCAAGGTTACTTTTAAAGAAAGAATCGAACTGCTTTCTAATAGTGGATTTTTGGGAAGATCTTGGTTTCTTGAATGTTGTTTTTTGTTGGGTGAAATTTTTCTAAAGATGTTTTATTATGAGGTTCTAATTATTTAGAGGGAAGGCTTCTTTTACGGGGGACAACTTTTGGGGGGGAGTAAATGTACTTGTCTCAACTTTTTGTACAGCATTTTTGCTGTTTTTTGTGGTTATTTGACAACTTTTTGTCATCTTTGAAGTAAACTTTTTACGAGCATTGAATTTCATGATTTAATGGATTTTGACAAACTTTTTTTGACAACGTCAGTGCTGTTTTTGACGAGGATTTGTTGACTCCTCGTACTACTATACACGAGGATATATGCAAACGTTATTTGAAGAGATATATGATGAATTAGTCATTGATTTATTTTTTAGTCTGTTCCAAGAAAAACATAAATCGCAAAAATCCCCTCACGGGGAAAAAAACGTGGACAAGTACATTGGTGGTCCCTTGTTTCCCTATGATTTTAAAAAAAATCAAAAACGCCGTTTAGAAGAATACAAAAAAAAGTTACAAAATAAGTTAAGATCTGCTGAAATATACGTGGCCAAATACAGGAAGCTTTACTGCGTTTCAATAAATTTTCAAATACGGTTTGATGTTGATAGAAAAAATAATAAAGTTCGGAAATTCAACTATGTCACCAACCAAATTGCAAACGTAAAAAAATTAGATTGTAAAAAAATTCTGAACGAAGTACTTGGCGATGATTTTTCCATCAAATTAGCGTAGTGTATAGATCATGATCACGAACTCGCCAAGTACTTCGTTCAGAATTTCTTTACAATCTAATTTTTTTACGTTTGCAATTTGGTTGGTGACATAGTTGAATTTCCGAACTTTATTTTTTTTTCTATCAACATGAAACCGTATTTGAAAATTTATTGAAACGCAGTAAAGCTTCCCGTATTTGGCCACGTATATTTCAACAGACCTTAACTTATTTTGTAACTTTTTTTGTATTCTTCTAAGCGGCGTTTTGGATTTTTTTTAATATCATAGGGAAACAAGGGACCATCAATGTACTTGTCCACGTCTTTTTCCCCGTGATGTAATATCTAACACAAATGCAGCAAAATTTCTAGGCGTCTGGTTAGATAGCAAACTAACCTGGCGTAAACACATAAATTATATTAGGCAAAAGGCTAATCAATCTTCAAAAATCTTGAAAGCAATCGCTGGTTTCTCTTGGGGTGCTCACCCTAAAACTTTGTTGATCATATTTCGATCTCTGTTTAGATCCATTTTGGATTGGGGTTCCCAAGTCTACGACGAAGCCTCATGGTCAGCTCTTCACTCATTAGACAAAGTTCAGTTTGCAGCTCTGAGAATTTGTCTGGGGTGTATTTGTACTACTCCTACGAATGTTCTTCTCCATCTTGCTGGTGAACCTACTCTTAAAGCTAGGAAATCCCTTCTAATAAAACGCTTTCTAGCTAAGAACTTTTCCCACTCAAACAATATAATTATTCCCAGTTTGAGATTAATGGAAGAATGGTCGCGTCAGAAAAAATATAGGAACAGACGTACTGGGTTTTATTCTTTGTTCAAAATTTGGTGAGAAAATAAAAATCTTTTGTCTGAAATCAAGAGATATGAACATCCGTACTTTTACGAATTTTCTCCCGAAAGTATTTTATCAAGTATACAAACCAATGTCAATCTAGGCATGCAAATAAAAATAGACGAATCAGGGATTTCCTCAAATTTGTTATTTAATGAAAAAATTCGGCTTCAATATCCTAATGCTACGGCTGTTTTCACTGATGGCTCGAAGACGACCGATCCGGATAGAGTCGGTGCGGCTTACTATTGTCCCTCCCTGCAGATGGTCCGACATTTCCGCATCAATGATCATTTTTCTATTTTCTCTGCCGAGCTGGTGGCTATATTTCAAGCATTATCCATCCTCGATAGGGAGGACATAGTAGAGATATGTATATTTACAGATTCCCTTTCTTCGGTCATTTCTTTGGGATCTCAAAGTTATGATTCAAAAGTTAATCCATTAATCTTAAAAATCAAGGAAAAAACATTTCAATGGAAGTCTCTAGGGAAAATGATCTCTTTCCGTTGGATTCCAGCTCACGTGGGCATATTCGGAAATGAATTTGTCGATAAGGCTGCAAACCATGCAAGATCTTTGCAGATAGATGATATGTATAAAAAATGTGAGTGGACGGAAATGTCTCCACTCTTTCAAAGATCTCTTATCAGTTCTACAAATGCATTTATTACTAAATCAAGTGTGTGACGTCCGTCGGAAATTCCAAGAAGGAATTTCCAAGACGTTCGTCTCCTGTTATTTGTTCTTTTTCCTCTCTTTCTTAATCTGCTACACGTGAGCAAGCGAAAATATCAAGAGACTCGGTAGAGTCTCGGGACAAGTACATTTGGCAGCTCTGTCGTCTGCTAGCCCGCGGCTCGCCCAGAGTATATTATCTCGAAACAAAATGATTCGCCGTGGTGGGGGTAAAATATGAAATTTCTTTCCTTAATTACGGAGCCGGGGAGAAATATTATGATTTGAAAATTGAACTGGAGACTTATTATGAAAAGAGCTTTCGATTAAGCCTTGGGATCAGCACGATTGATGCCGTATTTGCTGAGAAAAAACTTTGCACAGGCTCAAGATTATGCTAAGATCGAAGTATTGGTGTGTATGTATACGACACACAATGAAAGGCCTTTTGATGCTATCAAGTTTCTGATTGGTCGCGACAGAGCTGCGTTCGAAAACTCGTGGCGCACACAGCTATATGTAATAACGTGGCCCTGTGTGGCCCTGTGGCTATATATTCTTCTGCACTGTGGCTATATATTCTTCTGAATAAGTACAAACAAAAAAAACAGTGCAGATGAGCGAGCGAAAAATGTCAGCTGATATTTCGAAGGGCCATATTGACGCGAGTGTGAGAGAGATAGCTGAAATTAGTTCATATTTTTCCTTTCCGCCCTTGACATTTTCGAGAAAATAACTGTTACAACTTGTTCTTTGTCGAACAACGAACGTTGGCTAACCATTTATTTGCCCGGGAATGCAAGGTTATGGGAGAAGAATGTGTTGCAGGTTTGTCGTTACCGAGTCTGAACGAATGCTGTGATACTGCTTTGACAGCTCGTCATAACCTCACAAATTCGAATTTTCAGCTGGCATATTACCGACATGCTCCAATGACGGGAGAATAATATATGCTTCATGAATGAATATACTTCACATGTTTTGACCTATTTATTCCTACACCCACCATTTTATTCATTTATAGCATGACTTACAATGCCGCAGGCATCAGATTAATCGCTAAGCGATAATATCTCTCAGGGAAATAAACTCTTGTCGCTGAGCGACATTAATTTCTTGTCGCTGAGCCACATGAATATCTCGTCGCTGAGGCAAATGAAAATCTTGTCGCTGCGAGGGCTCAGTGACATGAAAATCTTGTCGCTGCGAGGGCTCAGTGACATGAAAATCTTGTCGCTGCGAGGGCTCAGTGACATGAAAATCTTGTCGCTGAACCACATGAAGATTAATCGCTAAGCGATAATATCTCTCAGTGACATAAAAATCTTGTCGCTAAACCACATGAAGATTAATCGCTAAGCGATAATATCTCTCAGTGACATAAAAATCTTGTCGCTGAGCGACATGAAAATCTTGTCGCTGCGAGTGCTCAGTGACATGAAAATCTTGTTGCTGAACCACATGAAGATTAATCGCTAGGCGATAATATTTCTCAGTGACATAAAAATCTTGTCGCTGAGGCAAATGAAAATCTTGTCGCTGCGAGGGCTCAGTGACATGAAAATCTTGTCGCTGAACCACATGAAGATTAATCGCTAAGCGATAATATCTCTCAGTGACATAAAAATCTTGTCACTGCAAGGGCTCAGTGACATGAAAATCTTGTTGCTGAACCACATGAAGATTAATCGCTAAGCGATAATATCTCTCAGTGACATAAAAATCTTGTCGCTGAGCGACATGAAAATCTTGTCGCTGAGGCAAATGAAAATCTTGTCGCTGCGAGGGCTCAGTGACATAAAAATCATGTCGCTGAGCCACAAGAAAATTTTGTACATTCATCCCTTTTCGATAGTGATGCATTTTTTTCCTGCTAGAGGTCAAATTCAAAAAAAATTGTCCGAAAAAAAAAATTCTAAGAGAATCTCGAAGAAAAATCCAGGTGATTTAGTATGAAAATACGCAACTTCTTGTATCGGTAAAATTTTCTATAAACCATATCATTCTTGGGTTATATTGAATTTTTCAAAACTTTCTGTTTTTGGCCAAAAACGCAATAACTTTCGGGAAAAAAATCACAACAAATTTTTCAAAAGAAGAAGTTGGAGCATTTGCATTGCATTCCAAGTTTTACATAGTAAAAGAAAAAAAAATCTCTTATATTGTGTGCCGAATCCGCGATGGTCGAAAAAAGGCATAAAAACGGTCGGGAATCAAAGTCCGTACAAGGCCAAAAAAAAAATAAATGGAAAAATATTTAAATAAGGCAAACTGGAGCCTGATCCATCCTTTTTGAAACGCCACTTTGGAAATTCGAATATCTTTCTTTTTGGCAGAGTTGTCTGGTGTATCTAAACGATTGAGCGGTAGTGTATGAGTGGATCGACGAAACTAAATCAATTTAAACCAGGGGGAAAGATTCACGAAGTATGTGATCAGGATTCGAAAGCAGTCAGTGCTGCCGTACGTACGTTTCTTCTTGTGCTCTCTGAAATTCAAATTCATACAGTCGTTATTAAGTTATCGCCAAACCTTCTAAATTGCCTTCTACACTAAACAACTGAATTAACTATAAATAAAAAATATGAGTCTTTGATTCTAATATCCAAGCTCAACTATATAACAAAAACATAATTTAATACGTGATCTAAACAGTTTTAATTCATCTCTGTTATTAACAAAACCCCTAACAATTTTTCCACACCTGGTCACCTCCAATATCTACATTTTGAGCTCGTATGAACTCAAGCCCACATCTGGAAATTCGGGTGAGCTAGTTCTAATTCTCTTATACTTTTATTCATTTGAATTCTAATAAAATATAAAAATCCAACAATCAGTGGATAAAAATAATTTAAAAGAAAAAAAAAAATAGAGTGTGCTTTAGACCACACAACTGAAGTAAAACTTTTTTTTGCAGCATACAGATATATACATAAATATAAAAGAAATTTTTTTTTTAATGTTCATGGGTTTTCATTGAAAAAACAAAATTTAAGATTTGATTTTTGTAATTCATTATTTTAATTCATCGTTTCATTATTTTTCGGTTGATGGTCCTGGAACATCGCATTCATACTCCGAGTCTGTATCACTCCCTGCCATAATTTTATACAATTCAAGCGAAAATTCACAATTTGTGAACTTTAAAATGAATTAAAAATTTTATTCACTCCAAACGTCGAATACATAATGTATTGAACTAAATATCAATTAATAAAATTGTTCAAGAACGGAATAAAATCACGGAAAAACAAAAATCACCGTTCGTGTAATGCTAGTGAACTCACACACGGATTACTGAGATATATAGGGACCGTGCATACCTATACACTCTCACCAGAGTGAGAATGTGTAGTCGTGTACACACATACGTTTTATCATCTACAAAGTGCCTTTCCTCACTATTGGCGTCACCACCAGTATGCATATACACGACTACACATTTTCACTCTGGTGAAAGTGTATAGGTTGCAGGGTCCCTATATATTTCATGAACTGGCAATGAGAAAAAGAGAGAAAGGAAATATGCGCGCGCAATTCTTTCTCTCACTTGCTCCTATAGGGCTTCCATCAACTTAATGGGCAATGAGAGAAAGAGAGAAAGGCAATGTGCGAGCACACCACTCTCTCTTGCTGAAAAGAAAATGTGCGTGCGCACCTGAATGTAAGAGTGGGGTATACGAAACATAAATCTCTCTCTTTTTGTCTTTACCAACATATATCTCCCTCTCAACTTCCGTTCGCTTCGCCCGATCACACTTTCCGTAACGCTCTCACCAGTTTACTCCCCAAGCCCAGCGCGCGTATAGAAGTTTTACTTCAAAAAAAAAAAAAGAGAAAAGGGAAAAAAAAGAAAGAAAATAAAGAAAAAAATCAAAAAAACAAAAATTCTATAATAGATATTTAATATATAATATAAATAATTAAACTATTTTGTATGGCCTTGGGCTAAGCTCGTCTAGTCCTCTCTTCAGTTAAATACCGAGAGGCTATTCTCGGTTTTATTTATTTGTTTATTCATTCTGAATTTGTTTATTCATTTAACTTTTCTCTTCTTCTCCTTTTCTTATCCACGTTTCTCTTTATCATCTTACTTATTAATTATAATAAGAGAAGCCGTCGTATAAAGGAGCTCTATAATTCTAGATACGAGCTACTTATTATATACAAATAATAATCAAATTAATTTTCGATAGATAGAAAAAAAAAAAAAAAAAAAAAATCAGTCAGAGAGTAAACACTGGTGTACTTGGGATCTTCTCACACGTTTGTAAACGACTTACCTGTATATAATTAATTGAAAATATTATTCTGAATTCGAATATCCAGTCCTATATTACTTATAATTCTCTCATGTTAGTCTACCTCTGTACTTATTTATTTGTCGCTAGTTTCATTATAAGATTATCTAAACAGCCGAATCCAGCTAGCTAGCTACTTTTATTAGTATATCTATTATTACATAGGCCATTATTCATTTATTAATTATTTATTTATTTACTTATTCATTTATTTATTTATTTATTTATTTATTTTTTTTTTTTTTTTTTTTTTTTTTTTTTTTTTTTTATTTATTCATTTAACTATTTATTTAGTATCAACTCACCCTAACTACCTGAATAGTTTATAATTCAGCTAATTGTTGTAATTATTCTAAGAGTTGATTAACCCTAGTAGTGAAATCGAAGCTGTCCTAAAAATAGTACATATACTAGTTTTATTGTATAATAAGAAACAGTATTTTAAAAATAATAAAAAAGAGAAAAAGGAAAAATAAATAAATAGAATTAAGGAGAAAAAAGGGAAAAAAAGAAAAAAAACATAATAATAATAATAATAATAAAAATAATAATAATAATATTATAAGGAAAAAAAAGAAGAAAAAAAAATTATTAAAAGAGTATAAAGAAAAAAAAAATATAAAAAAACGAAACAAAATCACAAACAAAATCAACAACAACAACAATATACAAATATCGTAATTAGAGTAACGGCTGCACTTACGCTCCTCATAAGCTCGTTTCTGGGTATTTATTCATGTATAGATAACTCTCAAAATTTGGTTAGATTCTTTTTCTCTATTTTATATTTCCTTGAACCATTTTGTATTTATACTTATATATATTT
Organism: Campoplex capitator; assembly: GCA_037576405.1. Classification (NCBI taxonomy): domain Eukaryota; kingdom Metazoa; phylum Arthropoda; class Insecta; order Hymenoptera; family Ichneumonidae; genus Campoplex; species Campoplex capitator. The sequence continues at coordinate 49,383 of JARBWI010000042.1, read as the reverse complement.
ATCATCTAATTCTTGTTAAGATTCTTGTTCGGATTAGATAACTAGATTGCAAGAAAAATAATTAGAGGCAAACAGGAATCTACAAAAATAAAATAATCACTTTTATTTTGCCAATATAACTATGTCCTCCCCTCCGGCAAACAATAAAAGAGCTCGTGAAAATTCCACCTCTCCGGGAACTCCCTCTCCGGGAAAACCCCCCCCAACTGCTCCCAAATCATCATCGAGGGAAACCTCCATTCCGACTTCCATATTAAGGCAGTTATCCAACCGGTATAACGACGGTTCTCCAGGTCCGTTTATAGTTCAAGTACTGGACCCTTACGAAGGCAATCACTTGGGAAACCTGCATCCTATGAAGATCGGCAAAGTCTTCTCCAAATATAACAACGATCTCTTAGAAATTAAACCGTCAGGCAAAGATCGAATAAAATTAGTGTTTAAAAATGCGGATGTAGCCAACAGGTTAGTAGGATCAGAAATCCAGCAGATTAACCCCAACTGGATTGGATACATCCCTGATCATCTGGTTTCATCAATCGGTTTGATCAGGGGCGTAGACCCAGAAATCTCGACCCAAGAATTAATGGAGGGACTGAGTGTTTTCCCTCCTGAAATCAAAATATCTCACATGGAACGATTGACAAGAAACGCTAATAATATAGAAGCACAATCCTCCCCTAAGGAGATAGGAGATCGCATCCCTACCAGTGCTGTAAAAATTTATTTTTCCGGATTAGTTCTCCCTAAATGGGTCTCGATTTGGTTCGTAAAAAGGAAGGTCGTCCCGTTTATTCCGATAGCAAAGATCTGTTTCAATTGCTTCATTTTTGGTCACACGAAAAATCAGTGCAGAAGTAAGGCGGAAAGATGCACCAAATGCTCAGGCAGACACAGCCTCTCCGAATGCAACGAAGAAAAATTCTACTGTCAAAATTGCTATGATAATCACTCTCCTTTATGGAACCAGTGCCCAGCTTACCTCTCTTATAAGCAGGTAAACGAGTTCAAATTTTTGAACAATGTATCATTTAAAGAAGCCAAACGCCAGATCAGGGAACAAGGTCTCGTTAATCGTGATTACCATCCACTAGTTTACTCTTCTAGTGAATTTCCTCCTCTTGTAAACAGGGAAAACGAACCTAATAACGATTCTTTTGATCAGCCCTCTATCAATCACGTCCGTTCAACCCCCAACTATGCCAATAAAGTGAGCATCTCTCGTTCTCAAACTCCCTTACACACTCCAAAAAACAATAAGAGAAAACGTAATGTTTTCAACAATCAAAATTCCTTACCGGAGTCACCAAGGGTCCGCTTTAGATCTTCATCTAAGGATACCCCCAATGTATCCCATTTTTCTCTCTCCGAAAGAACTCAAGCTGGTTCCGGAGAACAAAATCAAGATCCGCATCTCCTGCAAAATTACGAAGATGAAACATTTGACGAAACAATAGCAGACAGGAACGTAATCGTTTCAGGTCCCCCCATTCTGAACATCCGAGATATTGTATTGTCAGAAATTACAAGAATCATGAAATCATATAACACTCACCTCTCAGAGACAATTAATCAGAATTTTCCAGAGTCTGGTGAAATCATCCAACTTATAATTGCTTCGGGGGAGCAATTTCTTGAAACTTTATAATACACGCCCTCGTGTAAAAGTCAAAATTTATTTCAAATCGGACAATGGAACTGTAGAAGCCTTCTTCACAAACTAAATGATATTCAGAATTTTATTCCTAATCTAGACATATTATGCCTCCAGGAAACATGGCTCCAAGGGAAAAACTCCATAGCAATTCGAAACTTTAGTATAGTAAGAAAAGACAGAGATTACTCTTCCGGCGGCGGAGTGGCGATTCTTTTGAGGAACAACATTCCATTCCAACTTATTGAAAACTTCAAACTTGATGGAAAAATTGAGCATATTTTTATTAACTTCACTATTGGTGAGAAGAAATTTCACCTACTCAACATCTATAACCCCCCCAGTAACTCCGTCTCGTGCGGTTATTGGTCTAAGATATTTAACCAACTTTCTGATTTATTTTCCAATCTAATTATATGCGGCGATTTTAACGCTCAGCATTCAGCTTGGGGGAGTGATCTATTAAATCACTCAGGCCGCGCTCTTGCCGAAGCACTCGAATACTCCAACTTCAATATTATAAATAATGGTTCTTCTACCAGAATACACTTGGATCCTACCGTCAAAAGTTGCCCCGACGTTACTCTGGTCTCTTCTGATCTTATTACTACTGTAAAATGGACAATCTTCCCGGATGCAATGGGGAGTGATCACTCTCCTATACTAATCTCTATTCCTACCCATAATTTATACTGTGAAACTGCACGCCCAAAATTTTCATTAAATAGAGTAGATTGGCACCAATTTCGTTCTTTAATGGACGAAGATACCTCATTGGATGATCATATATCAGGCGAAAACGCCTCTTTCCAATATAACCTATTGATCGCATCGATTAAAAAAAAACTTAGGATTGGCGGGAGCTAAACCCCCCTCCGAAAACAAACAATACAAGGCCCCCCCTCCAGTTTGCTGGTGGTCTGATGAATGTACTCGCGCAGTTGATCATAGAAGATCTTGTCAAAAGCTATATCTTACTTCTCCATCTGATTTATCTTATCAGCAATATATTGACTCTTGCTCAGCCGCGAAAAAAACACTGAAACACGCTAAATCAAAGAGCTTTAAAAGTTTTTGCTCCTCATTAAACCCACAAATGGATAAAAATAAAGTCTGGTCAATCATAAAATCCTTCAAACGTAGATTCTCATCTCAAGCTTCGTCCACTGGCTTCTCTAAACACGACCCTCACATCCTAGCTCTACTAGATAAGTTGGCGCCAAACCAACCTGACACACCAATTCTCCGCTACCCCAAGGATCAAAACTTATTGCAATTTCCTCATCTATCAAAAGAGATTTCCCTATTGGAACTCGATTCTGCCCTATTGAGAGTAAATAAAAAATCAGCTCCAGGCAAGGACTTAATTACCAATGAAACCCTTCTTAATCTTCCAAAAAAAACCAAAAGTTATTTGGTTACTCTTTTCAATTGCTTTATCTCCGAAGGTATCATACCGAAAGATTGGTCTGAATACTATGTTTCATTTATCCCCAAACCTAATTCCTCTAAATATCGTCCTATATCTATTTCATCAGTCATGTTAAAACTACTGGAACGTATAATGAATGAAAGATTACAAAGATGGGTTGAGCTGAATAAACTCCTCCCCAATCAGTTCTTTGGATTCAGGAAATCAAGATCCTGTATGGACAGTATAGCCACGTTAGTAGCTGACATAAACATTAATTTTATAAGGAAGAAATTCCTATCAGCCTGCTTTATTGATGTTGAAGGAGCCTTTGATAATGTGGACCCTTCTATTCTTATAGATACCCTATTTAACCTCAATATTCCTACAAACATAGTCAATTTTATAAGCAATTTAGTGTCGTCAAGGACCATATTTCCATCAGTTAAAAATATTTCTCTTGAACCTAGAAGAGTGCTAAAAGGCCTCCCACAAGGTTCCGTACTTAGCCCTTTGCTGTTCAACATCTATATTCGTGAAATTCTCAACCATATTGGTCCTGACACAAAAATCCTTACTTTTGCCGATGACATTGTCATCTACAACTCTGATTATAATTTAGAAAAATCTCTATCACAACTTTCTTCATCTCTCTTATCTCTTAACGATTGGCTCAGCAATCGGAGTTTAAAAATATCAGAATCGAAAACCCAACTGACTATATTCACTAAAAAAACTTTGCCTACCGCTACCCCGTTCACCTTGCTTAATAATACTCAAATCTTTAATTCCAACTCCACCAAATTTTTGGGTGTGTGGTTGGACTCTAAACTTACTTGGAGAAACCATATTAACCACACTAAACAGAAAGCTCGAAACTCCCTAAAAATCTTGAAAGCTATTGCCGGTATCTCTTGGGGTGCTCATCCTAAGATTTTGCTATCTGTTTACAGAGCCCTATTAAGAGCTACGATGGACTGGGGTTCCCACGTTTATGTGGACGCCTCCTCATCAGCTTTAGAGGCACTGGACAGGGTCCAGTACGCTGCATTGAGAATTTGCCTGGGTTGCATTTGCTCCACCCCGACCAATACTTTACTCCACTTAGCAGGAGAACCTTCACTAAACTCACGACGAGTTTTTCTAACTAAACGACTTATAGCCAAAAACTATTCATTTTCCAATAACTTAATTATTCCGAGGCTAAAATTAATGGAGGAGCTTAAACGCCAAAATCGTTATAGCAAAAGACAGTCGGGTTACTTTACTGCTTATAAAACTTGGACTCAAAATAAAGAGCTTATTATGCAAATAAATAGATACGACCTTCCGTACACTTATTCATTCAACATAGAAATAAAAATGTTTCCTATTTACACCAACGTATCGCAAGGTATGGAAATCAAAAATGATAAATCCGGAGCTTCCACAAATGTTCTGATGAGAGAAAAAATTCTTTCTAAATACCCGAATGCGACTGCGGTATATACCGACGGTTCGAGATCCAGCACCCCAGCTCAAGTGGGGGCAGCTTTTTTTTGCCCTGCACTACATCTCGTACAACACTATAGACTGAATGACCACTCTTCCATTTTTTCTGCCGAATTGTTGGCTATATATCAGGGACTTTCGGTTCTGGAACGAGACGATATTATTGAAATAATTATTTGTTCCGATTCTCTTTCCTCAGTGATTGCATTGGGGAATCCGATTAATTTGTCTAAATCCAATACAAATCCCCTCATATTCAAAATCAAAGAGCGTATTTTGATGTGGCAAAATCAGGGGAAAAAAGCCTCAATTTTCTGGATTCCAGCTCATATAGGTATTTTCGGTAACGACTTTGTGGACAAGGCAGCTAATTACGCCAGAACCATTGAACCACTATTTCCCTTTGACAAATGTGAATGGGATGAACTCTCTCCCATATTTAGAGTAGCGCTTATCAATTCCACTAACAAGCAAATTATGACGGCGAGTTCAATAAAAGGCACAAACTACTGCAGACTAGCGGGCCCATTCAAGACCGCGACTTGGTTCCATCGTGGTAACATAAGCAGAAGATATATTAGCATGATAAACAGGATTAAAACAGGACATACTCTAACACCTGCTCACCTCTTTAGAAAGAATATAGTTTACGATGAAAGCTGTGCTTGCGGCTATTACTCCTGCTCTTTGAACCATATTTTCTGGCATTGTCACCTACTTCATGAATCTAGGAAAAAACTGGAACCAGTCCTTCAAAAGCTTAAAGTTAATATAGGAGAAGATCTCACCAATCTGTTCCTAACACGTAATGTTTACTCTCTTGTCCCTATCTGTGATTTCTTTTTTTTCAATAATATCCCTTTATAAGATAAAGGCATACTTATACTCTAATGATAAAGACTAGAGGAACGTAAGAGGAGTGAGGCAGGAGGAGAAGGAGATAGAGATGAAAGGGTTGAATATAATGAAGTAATGAAAAAGTGCATTAGGTCAGATAGGATAAAAATAGAAAACCTATCAATAATCATTTCAGACAGGACTCGGCGAAGCAATGGACCCATTTCGTAACCAAACACGGCTTTACTATATTAGATGCTATAGGCTTTTTATGAAAAAACAAACTTGAATTCAGTTTCTCTCTGTACTGGCTCACCTCAAAATTCTATCTCCCGCCAGCTGACAACTCCTACCAACTTAAATCCCCTACTACCCCATATATATATACCACCAACATAAAGAAAAAATAATAATTAAAAAAAAAAAAAAAAAAAACAAAGTAAAATAAAATAAAATAAAAATAAAAAGTGAGAATAACAAAACAGCGACATCTACCAATCGTTTTGGCACATTCCCCAACAAGGGGAGATAGCCAGTCAAGGAGAAAGAAGAAGAAGAAGTATGTGATCATGAAAAAATTTAGGTCTCGGAGGAGTCAGAAAAAAAGAAGTGATATCCTAGCCAAAAATCCCCTTGACGGGGAAAAAAGCCTGGACAAGTCCATTTGTTCGTGACCCCCGTTTCCATTTGTTTTCACAGAAAAATCTAACCCCGCTAAAAAAAAATTGAAACCTTCAATAAAATGAAAAATCGAAAAAAACCCTAGAAAAAAATAGCTCCTAAAAAATTGGAGAAAAACCCTAAAAAAAATTCAAGACAATTAAAAAAACATACAATAAACGTGAAAATGGTAAAAAAAAAGTTGACGATTTTCGCTCAGCACTAAAAATTCTTGATATCCATAAAAAGACAAGTATTCCATTGATGGCTGAAAATCAATTAACGAGAAAAAAGGAAAACTCCCAAAAAGACATGGCACAAAAAAAAGAAACCCTTAAATACAAAATGGCGAATCGACAGAAAAACTTCATACAAAAAATAAAAAACTAAAGTTTGCCATCGCATGTTGAGCAGTTGAGCGGATACGCACAGAGAACTTGTCCAGCCCGAAAATTTTTATATTAGCTTCCGCATATTCCCTAGAAATAGCAGCGGCTAATACAATAATTTTCGGGCCGGACAAGTACTCTGTGCGTATCCGCTCAACTGCTCAACATGCGATGGCAAACTTTAGTTTTTTATTTTTTGTATGAAGTTTTTCTGTCGATTCGCCATTTTGTATTTAAGGGTTTCTTTTTTTTGTGCCATGTCTTTTTGGGAGTTTTCCTTTTTTCTCGTTAATTGATTTTCAGCCATCAATGGAATACTTGTCTTTTTATGGATATCAAGAATTTTTAGTGCTGAGCGAAAATCGTCAACTTTTTTTTTACCATTTTCACGTTTATTGTATGTTTTTTTAATTGTCTTGAATTTTTTTTAGGGTTTTTCTCCAATTATTTAGGAGCTATTTTTTTCTAGGGTTTTTTTCGATTTTTCATTTTATTGAAGGTTTCAATTTTTTTTTAGCGGGGTTAGATTTTTCTGTGAAAACAAATGGAAACGGGGGTCACGAACAAATGGACTTGTCCAGGCTTTTTTCCCCGTCAAGGGGATTTTTGGCTAGGTAAATTAAAATATAAACTCAAAAGAGGAAGAAAACCCCAAATAAAAAGATTTAAAATGGTCAAAGAGACAAAATCGAGAGACGCGACAGCGGCTCGACGCGAAAGAAGAAATAGCGATAAACTCAAAAGCGGAAGGAAATCCCAAATAAAAAGATTAAAAATGGTCGAAGAGACAAAATTGAGAGACGCGACAGCGGCTCAACGCGAAGTAAGACATAGCGATAAATTCAAAGGCGTGAGGAAATTCCAAAAATCGCAAAAATCCCCTCACGGGAAAAAAAACGTGGACAAGTACATTGGTGGTCCCTTGTTTCCCTATGATATTAAAAAAAAATCCAAAACGCCGTTTAGAAGAATACAAAAAAAGTTACAAAATAAGTTAAGATCTGTTGAAATATACGTGGCCAAATACGGGAAGCTTTACTGCGTTTCAATAAATTTTCAAATACGGTTTGATGTTGATAGAAAAAATAATAAAGTTCGGAAATTCAACTATGTCACCAACCAAATTGCAAACGTAAAAAAATTAGATTGTAAAAAAATTCTGAACGAAGTACTTGGCGATTAGTGTACATTACACTAATTTCATGGAAAAATCCTCGCCAAGTACTTCGTTCAGAATTTTTTTACAATCTATTTTTTTTACGTTTGCAATTTGATTGGTGACATAGTTGAATTTCCGAACTTTATTATTTTTTCTATCAACATCATACCGTATTTGAAAATTTATTGAAACGCAGTAAAGCTTCCCGTATTTGGCAACGTATATTTCAACAGATCTTAACTAATTTTGTAATTTTATTTGTAAATCGCAAAAATCCCCTCACGGGAAAAAAAACGTGGACAAGTACATTGGTGGTCCCTTGTTTCCCTATGATATTAAAAAAAAATCCAAAACGCCGTTTAGAAGAATACAAAAAAAGTTACAAAATAAGTTAAGATCTGTTGAAATATACGTGGCCAAATACGGGAAGCTTTACTGCGTTTCAATAAATTTTCAAATACGGTTTGATGTTGATAGAAAAAATAATAAAGTTCGGAAATTCAACTATGTCACCAACCAAATTGCAAACGTAAAAAAATTAGATTGTAAAAAAATTCTGAACGAAGTACTTGGCGATTAGTGTACATTACACTAATTTCATGGAAAAATCCTCGCCAAGTACTTCGTTCAGAATTTTTTTACAATCTATTTTTTTTACGTTTGCAATTTGATTGGTGACATAGTTGAATTTCCGAACTTTATTATTTTTTCTATCAACATCATACCGTATTTGAAAATTTATTGAAACGCAGTAAAGCTTCCCGTATTTGGCAACGTATATTTCAACAGATCTTAACTAATTTTGTAATTTTATTTGTAAATCGCAAAAATCCCCTCACGGGGAAAAAAACGTGGACAAGTACATTGGTGGTCCCTTGTTTCCCTATGATATTAAAAAAATCCAAAACGCCGCTTAGAAGAATTCAAAAAAAGTTACAAAATAAGTTGAGATCTGTTGAAATATACGTGGCCAAATACGGGAAGCTTTACTGCGTTTCAATAAATTTCCAAAGACGGTTTGATGTTTATAGAAAAAATAATCAAGTTTGGAAATTCAACTATGTCACCAACCAAATTGCAAACGTAAAAAAATAAGATCGTAAAAAAATTGTGAACGAATTACTTGGCGAATTCTTGATCATGATCTATACACTACGCTTATTTCATGGAAAAATCCTCGCCAAGTACTTCGTTCAGAATTTTTTTTCGATCTTATTTTTTTACGTTTGCAATTTGGTTAGTGACATAGTTGAATTTCCAAACTTGATTATTTTTTCTATAAACATCAAACCGTCTTTGGAAATTTATTGAAACGCAGTAAAGCTTCCCGTATTTGGCCACGTATATTTCAACAGATCTCAACTTACTTTGTAACTTTTTTTGAATTCTTCTAAGCGGCGTTTTGGATTTTTTAAATATCATAGGGAAACAAGGGACCACCAATGTACTTGTCCACGTTTTTTTCCCCGTGAGGGGATTTTTGCGATTATATCACTTCTTTTTTCTAAAATTCTTAAATATTTTGGTTCATATAAACTCCTATGGAGACTGTATATAATTACAATCCGCACTTTTAGCTTGTGAATATAACCCATAACTGTTGATTTTATTTTGCATTTTTATATTTTGTAGATGAATATGTTCACTGCGAGATTTGAATACACAGGATCACAAAAAAAAATGCTTACCAGTCTGTTCAAAAGTTTATACTGAGATCATTATTTTTAACAATTTATCCAATTTACTCGCTAATCTCGCACTTTATCATTACAGAACTTCACTCAGAATCTCCGTTGAATATTTCTATTAAATCCATTGATCGAAATTTTTCGGACGTCCTGCACTTGATTATGTCAAAACTCCGTTAATAACCGTTGTAGATGTCATACACTACGCTTACACGGCACTCTTATTCCGATTTGGTTATAATGGGGTGTATATACTGTGACGTGGTAATTTGGTCCACGTCACGAAAAATACAGAAATTGGCACGGCACGGAGGAAAACGTCGGGTTTCGACGAATTCCTCTCGATAAAATGTAAAAGGAGTCAAATGCGAGCGTATTTCCTTGTATTAATTTAATTTTATTTTTATTATTTTATTTTGTACGAGCGAACGACGGCAATCCAAACATCGAAAATATTATGGTCGTCGCTATTTTCGTCAACTCATCGAAAGGGAAGGCATAGGTCGTCAAGGTCAGTCAGAGGTGTCATCGATGGATCGCGAGTATCGAGAGAGAGGGGTCGCTAGCTCAAAGCCCTCACCCTGAGCTGTCTGATCTCAAGCGGTGCGTCAAGCAGCATCGGGAATCTTCGGGAAGTCTCGGTTGGCACAAATCAACTGTCGCCAACGCCCTGAAAATTTGAATTTGCGAGAAAATGGGGGTGAATTGCGAGAACTTTCTCGAAAAGTCTAGATTCCGCGAGTAGGCGAAGGGTGGAGGGGTTAGGACCCAAATTCTATAAAACCGCGTTTCCGTAATCGTTCGGGGACTTTTCGCATCGAACCTCAACGGAACCTGACGTTTTCTGACGAGCCGTCGCCAACCCTGTACAAGAAAACGACGTAGCCGGAATTATCGAGTGGAATCATCCGTGGTCTTTTTCCGGATTTCCATCTTCTGAAACTGTAGCGGTGAGCCTTCGTCTCGCTTTCATTTTGTTTTATTGTGATTTTGTTTGGTTGTAAGAAAAAAAAAGAGCTCTTAAAACTTTTCGAACTATCGTATTAAAGAGCGATATTGTTTCGGGGTACGTTCGCGTTTGAAAGAATTAATTAATTAATTATTATAACGTCATTTCACGGTGTAATAACTACCGTATTTTCCGTTGGGTTATTTAGAGTTGCCGAGAGGAATTCGATTTTCAATTTATTTAGTTCGACGAGAGTCCTTATCGTAAGAAATTAGAAAAGTATTCAATTCCAATCTTTTCGGAATAAAGGAAATTACTCGAGCAAGTCTCTTGTAATTTTCACTTGTATAATTTACGATTGGAGTTGGATCATAAATTTGATTATATAATTCAAACGAATTTTTGACGGAGAAACTAAAATTTAATATTATTTCGTAATCTCGATAAAAAGTATTCTTTTTATTTGAATTGTAATTTGGCGACATTAAAACAGTGTAATTTATATTTCTCGTGAAAAACGAGATCAAAATCATATTTTTCCGGAAACTAATAATTTATTGTTAAAAATTTCATTTATTTAATTTCATTGTTAAAATAAACTCAAACTTGTAATTCCGGATATCGTTTGCCTTTCATGTGAATTTATTTCGTATTTTTATCATAATCCCGCCCCTCTACCAAATTGGTTCCAAAATACAGCTACGACCGGGAAAAACCTATTCTTCCATTCTCGTTAATTTTCAAATAAAATTTGTCGAAGTTATATTCGGCTGGCGTCCAGAAAATTCTCGAGATAGGAATATTTTGTGCGACTCACGGGAAAAGTCGTTACAATACATATATATCGGGCATAATAAACCCGATTAATTTATCCGGAATAAGAGTTCCGTGTGAACGTAGTAGTCATTGCTCTCTCTCTCTCTCTCTCTCTCTCTCTCTCCAGCTGTCACTGGAGACTGACTTTGATGAAAATGTGTCTTGAGGCGTGCGATGAGGCCTATCATGGTGTTGTATACAGACACGTCAAATTCTTGAATGTGTTGGTAACTTTTGCATAATCTTGAGCCCGTGCAAAGTTTTTTCTCAGCAATTACGCGACCGATCATGCTGATTTTGGGCGCAATCGAAAGAGAATTTCTTAATTAGCTAAAAGTTCAATTTTTGAGTTCCTCAATTGCTTCTGTGCTTCGTAATTCAATAAAATGACATGCCAATTTTACCCCCACCACCGCGAAAAGTTTTGTTTCGAGAAAGTATAGTCTCGGCGAGCCTCGGGCCAGCAGACGACAGGGCTGTCAATGTACTTGTCCCGAGACTCTACCGAGTCTCTTGATTTGGGCGCAATCGAAAGAGAATTTCATAATTAGCTAAAAGTTCAATTTTTAAGTTCCTCAATTGCTTCTGAGCTTCGTAATTCAATAAAATGACATGCCAATTTTACCCCCACCACCGCGAAAAGTTTTGTTTCGAGAAAGTATAGTCTCGGCGAGCCTCGGGCCAGCAGACGACAGGGCTGTCAATGTACTTGTCCCGAGACTCTACCGAGTCTCTTGATAACTATTTTTAGCATTCCTGGGCCAACTTCTTTTATCAATTTTAGCATCATCTGCAAAAATCCATGAAAAAGGTCCCGTTCTCAACATGCTTGTATAATGACCTTTGAATACGGTTTGACCACTTGGTCAATGGCACAAATGGCACTTTTGATTTTATATTTTTGGCCGCAAATGGAAATTACAGTTGCTGGAACATTTTTAATACTAAAATCCATTTTTGAAAATTTTAGTGTTTCCTCATGCACATACTGAAACGTACCCGCACTCCCGATATAAATATTCCGATCCCGAACGCGAACGAACACGACGCGACGGCGCGATCGCCGACATTTTCGCCCGTAAACAACAACGACGCGCGCTTTCGTCCGGGCGGCGGCCATCTTGGGCATCGGCAACAAACGACCGAGACTACCGACGCGAGCGTTACCGACGCCGCCAAGCGTCGAAAAAATTCAATAAAATATTTTTTCATTTTCTTTATTTCTTTTGATAAAATTATCACTCAATATTGTAATTAGGCTCAAAAATTCGGAAAAAAATCAAAGAATCGAAACGAAATAAGCGCGAGTTATAATTTTTCCGAAAATTCTCATAATTTTAAATAAACGAAAATGCGTATTACAGCGCATGCGCAGTAGCCAAATTCGAGAGAAAAATCGAATTATTTCCATTGTTCTAAAAATTAATTAATTGTTTTCAAATACAAAAAATGATTCGATAAATCAATAAATGATAATAATAAGCGGCAAATAATGGCAAATTCAAAATAAATAAACCTGAAAAACATAAAAAGCGGATTTTCGCGCATCCGAGAATGCGAGAGTGGGGGTAGCAGCGAGCGAATGTGTGAGCGTGAATGAGTAGTGGGGAGCGTGTTGAGCGAATGGGAAAATAGAACGTGCGCAGCAAGCGGTTCGAGATTAAATTTAAGCGGCGCATCGAAAGCGAGGGAAAAGTGGGGTATAAAAGTCGCTGCGCGACCGCTCTCGGCATCAGTTCCTCTGATCACTTAGACTGGCTCGGACCTCCTAACAGAGCTCTCTCCAGTAGAACACTCTACCTAGTTCCAACAATTCATAAAACCTTTGTTCCTATTTTTCCTTGATGCCTGGGATATTGGAGGGGTTCGGCGACGTTCTCATCCCGTAGTCCAGGGTCACTCCTATATTTTTTTTTACTTTCCGATTAATTGATGCATGGGACATTGGAGGGGTTCGGCGACGTTCTCATCCCGTGGTTCATGGTCAATTATTTCCTTACCTCGTAGATGCTCAGGACATTGGAGTGATTCGGCGACGTTTAACTCCCGTGGTCTGGGGTCTGCATCCTTTCCTGTGTTGCGAGGGGTATTGGCGCTATTCGGCGACGTTTAGAGCCCGTAGCCGGAGTAATACTCACCTTTTTATTATTTCTTTTATTTTTATGTTTGTTGGAAACAGGTTAGAAAAATTATTTATTTATTTATTTTGAAAATTAAATTTAAATTCAATTTGATAAAATTTATAGCCGAGGCAGTCTGAGCGGAACTGGAGATTTATTATACATCCAAGAGGTTATTCGTTAATAAAGCGAAATTATTCATAAACAAAGTGACATTCTTGAACAAAGTGAAAAATATTATAAAATAATTAAAGAAAGTGAATTAAATCAATACCCTTGGATTTATAATTGATTTTTGAAATAAAAACGATTATTATTATTATTATTCAGAACGACAATCCAAAAGGCAGCGGTAAGAACTTTGGTTTATAAAAAACAAAAATTTATCAAATTATTATTATATCGAGGCAAACCACTTTTGGATTGTGGTTAATTTTGAATATTAGAAAAGCGAATAAAAGCGAAATAAAGCAGAATAAACAGGTTGTTCCAGGACAAAACAGAAATAAGAAAATAAAGCCAAATTCACAATAAAATTTCTTTATTATAAAAAACGCAGGAGACACACAAAAAGCGAGATACACAAATAAAAGCGTGCAGGTTAATAAGCAGCATAGCGTGCGATAAAACAAAAACAAAGCGGAAATAAAAGAAAAATTTGTTTATTCATTTGGTAAATCTGGAAAATCCTCGCGGATTTTCATACAGCAAATTGCAACAATTCCCATTTCTTTTGAATCTCCGTGTTCGCTAGAAATTCGAATTACGCAAACAAAATAAAAATAACAAACAAAAATAGAAATTGAAAGAAAAATAAGAAACAATTTTCATAAATCCGGTAACGTGATCGAAATATCTTTATAAAATTATCCGCGAGATCTTTATTTTGTAGAACGCATCGTTAATTTGAATAAATTTCATTTTGTTATATTTTTTCACATAAAAACCGCGTTTTTCACGTTCTTTCATACCTGCTCCTTTTTAGATTTAAGAAGCACGAACCGACGCGTAGCGACGTGCACTCGGTCGATAAGTGTATAACGTTACAATACATTATGGAAAGTTGTAGTATCAAGACGTGCTTAGCCGCTGACATCGTTGTTTTTGTCATAAGTTTTCCCATTTCACCACAAGAATTGCATTGACCTTCAATAGAACGCCATTGAGACAAAGTATGTTCAATTATTCCTTGCTAAGTTGAAGGTTTCTTCACACGCGGTACGGTCAGCACTAGTATATTATTTAATCTCGTTTCTGTCTTAGTGTACTGACAAGCCTGACATAGAATTTTAATTGTTAATTCATGATCAACTACATTTTTAACAACGTTATTCTTGCTGCATACACCATTGAAAAATTCAGACGCATCTTGTTGTTTTTTTTCCGCGAATGACCCACCTACATATTCCCTCACGGCAAGTGAACTTGACAATGTATTTCGTTCTACATAAGCACGAAGTAAAAGTGTTAATGGATTTTCTTCTGCACTACCACTCCTTATGAGTTCTTCTCGGAGTGGTTGGCAGTGAAATATGCAGTGTATGATAGCATTTGCATAACATGAAACACCATCTAAATTTGATAAGCCATTGATATGCCAAGTACTGGTTTTCGTTTCAGATAGTGGTTCTTGACATTCCATTACATTTTTTGATATCGCCCAAGCTAAATCCGGTACTTTAGAAGCCCGTCTCGAAGATAATTTTATTGAGGCAAGATCTGGGCGATACTTCTGCCTCAAACGATTATATTCAATAACAGCCAATTCATCGGCTTTCACGGAATGAGGGTCGAAATTTATCAAATGTAATCCTTCCAAAGTAGTCACACGAGAAAGAGCGACATAAATTTGTCCGCAGATAAATATTGAGTTTCCTGCATCTATCACAACATGGTCTAAACTTAACCCTTGGCTCTTGTGAATACTAATACCATAACTCGTGTTCAAAGGGAATTGTTTCCGTATGACATAAACTCCATCCATTATTTGAAATTTAACACTCACACGTTCTATTTCATACTCCAACCCTGTTTTTAAACGAATTTTTATCTTCTCCACATCATTTGTATCTAGTGAACGAGTAACTGAAAGAATTTTACCAATTGTACCATTCACCAAGCCTAGTGTGACATCTATATTTCGCCTAAGCATAACCTTTGCTCCTAGTTTAACTCTTATACGAGTCGCAAGACCTGCTGTTCGAGAACTGTCCTCGTCGTCACGGGCTAAAATCTTTGCCGCTTTCAACTTGTTATAGGGAGCACAATCTATATCATCACGAGCCATTAATATAATATCTTCCGATGGTATACGATTTAACATAGCTTCGTTCAATACATCGCACAAATGATTTGTAGCTAATAAACAAACAGTATCATCGGGTAGTTCACCAATGTAATCACACAATTCTTGTATTCTATCACAGAATTGCATAGATTTGAAATTAATTTTTCTTCCATTCAGAATATTAGTGTCTGAGTCAGTTACAAAACCCAAACGAATTCTGGAAAGCATTTCTTTATACGAAGAATCATTTTTCTGACGCATATTAATTGTAAGTTCATCATAACTGAATAAGTTTGTCCAAATATCCGCACTTCCTAGAGATCCCAACAACTGTTCAGCCTTGGATGTACCAAGTTTAACAAATGCTTGTTCTTGACGCACCGGTGGTAATTGAAGAAGATCGCCAAACAACAAAACATGTTTTTTACCGAACCAGCCATCATCAACGTTAGATGTGTTGAAAATCTCCGTTAATCGAAGATGAATATACAGCAGCATTATGTTTGATACCATGGAGACTTCATCAATAATGATAAGCAAAACGTCTTTTAATTGTTCACGAATCGTTTTTAAAACCATATCGGAAAGTTCCTTATACTTAGGTGTCTGGCCATGTTCAACAGGCAATTGAAGTAATCTATGTATCGTTAATCCATCAATGTTAAATGCTGCCAAACCCGTAGGAGCCGTTACCGCTGTATCTTTTCTCAAGGTTTCTTTAATCCAACATCTTAGTGTCTTAATTAAAAAACTTTTGCCGGTCCCCCCTTCACCGCTAACGTACATTCTAAGAATATCTTCTCCAGATGAGAGAGTATGGGTGACCTTATCGAAAATGCGCTTTTGGTCATCGTTTAATTCGGAAATCATTTGAGTAAGATTAGCTTGAACAGCCTCAAGCTTATCACCTATGTCAGCAAAATCTTTCATAGCATCGTCCGCTTCAATTTGGATACAGCCTAAATCATCGTTATTATCGTCAACATTTTCCTCTTCTTCTATATTTTCAGCCATTCGTTTTTCAATAAGCTCCTTAGCACGATTGAAGTTATTCTCTATTTCGGCTAGTTTTTCGTGATACCCTAGAGCAACGGTAAGTTCAGATTTCACTGATAAAAATGATTCTGCGTACGTATCACATCCATTTTTAAGTTCAACCGAATCTCTCCATGGTTGGAAAAGCAGTAGCAAAGCGAAAAAATATTTTTCTGGTTGCGTATTTACATCGTATTTAAAATGACTTATCAAGTAGCCTCTTTCTCGGCGTTTCAAATACTTACCACCACCTAATGCATAAAATTCAACTTCAGCTTTTGGTTCCGTAAATACTATATCATACCACTTTGCGAAATCATACAAATTTGTTTCTTCCAATTCCATTGGTCTTGTTGGATAGTAATAATCTACCATATCGGGATAAAAAATATCGGTGGAATTTTCATCCATTTCCTTAATTTCTTTATAAGACTTCACTCTGCGACGTCTTACGATATTAACATCTAGCCATCTAATAGTGGTCAATGGATCCGTACCATATAAAGAAATTCCTAACAAACTATCAGCGGCTTCAAGAGCACCGCATTCTCTATTGCATAACATGCGTAGAGCGACGTTCCACAAACGACTCGTCAATGACTTCGTAGTATTTATTCTTTCAAAAATGTTCTGTACATAACTTTTCTCAGCCTTGGATATATATTTAGTGCAATACATTGTTAATACTGAAGATTTTTCCCCTACAAATTGTATATCCATGTTGCCCTCCCACGCTGTGAGTATTGCAGGATTGTAATCATTAATATTTATTTCATTCTGAGACCTTGGAAGATCATACAATCTGCTTTTATTTTTTAATTGTCTCCTACCAGCCACAGCAGTGACGACATCTCTCATGACCAAACTATCACTCACAGGTCGAGGAAAACCAAAACGGCAAACTCGAATGGTACGATTTTTATTTTTTTTTCTAGTACGCAAGCAATAGCTATTATGATGATGGCTTTGATGCGAAGTAACCCGACGATATAAAGTTGGCGATTCATCTTTGTTAGGTATTCTACAAGATACATACTTTGAAATAAAATTGGCAACATCTTCAGCTGAAGATTCACCAAGAATCGGTGAATCTTTTACCCAGATTAATAAATGGAAGTGTTGAGTACCTCTAGTTTGATATTCGCGCCTCCAAAAATAATGAGTAACTTCTCCAATAGGGTTAGATTTTGAGCATATAAATTTCAACATTGCTCGGAACTTATTATCCATAAATCGTGATACAGACACAGGATCTGCAGCAATCAAAGCATTGGCCGAGGATTGTGCCATTGTAGGATTTACTTCGCGCAGATATTCTATCAAATCTGACCATAAATATTCACTCGGACTTAATGTGAGAAACCACGTAGCTGGACCATAGTGATGAATCATACAATTCAGATTTTGCCTAGGCATGCGCCAATACTGTTGCGTATTGCGGAGCCGTGCAAAGATGGTATCCAAGTTTCCTTCAAGTTCCCCTTTCGCTAATTGTTGTAAATAACTACCAGCAGTATATCGCCATCGTGCATCAGTGACATTCATCTTATGGAATATACCACTTTTTAGCTGACGAATGTTATTGTCATTTAATAAGAAAAATAAATATTGTTGATTCAATCTAAATCGAGGATGCTTAGACATTAGCTTTGACTTGATGTACTCAAACTCAGTGAGTCGAACTACTCTTTCTTCGCGTTGTCCATTGATGCCATAAGGATACAAGTCAGGATAACATTTCAAGTCCAGTGCCTTATAGTGAAAATCAATTGCCAAATCTTCGATTTTCAACATTTGATAAAGTTCAGATGCTGATTGGTTTTCTTTCTCAGTATACATTGGGTGAATCGTAAATTGCTCTTAATAAGGATCGGATTGGGACTTTTGCGTTAGCAGCGCTTTGTGCTTTTCGATATGTTTTGTTGTCTCTTCCAATTCATATCCTTTGATATCTTCTTTCATTCTTTTCGTTTGCATCTTTTCATTAATTGGTTCATTTGGTTCATCCTCGCACTCACTTTCATTGTCAAGTGCGTCACCCTCAAGTTCAAATTCGACATTTGAAATTGAATCACTTAACAGTAAATTCGGACACGCTGGTAACTTAATATCATAAAATCGCAAAAATCCCCTCACGGGGAAAAAAACGTGGACAAGTACATTGGTGGTCCCTTGTTTCCCTATGATATTAAAAAAATCCAAAACGCCGCTTAGAAGAATTCAAAAAAAGTTACAAAATAAGTTGAGATCTGTTGAAATATACGTGGCCAAATACGGGAAGCTTTACTGCGTTTCAATAAATTTCCAAAGACGGTTTGATGTTGATAGAAAAAATAATCAAGTTTGGAAATTCAACTATGTCACCAACCAAATTGCAAACGTAAAAAAATAAGATCGTAAAAAAATTCTGAACGAAGTACTTGGCGAATTCTTGATCATGATCTATACACTGCGCTTATTTCATGGAAAAATCCTCGCCAAGTACTTCGTTCAGAATTTTTTTACGATCTTTTTGTTTTACGTTTGCAATTTGGTTGGTGACATAGTTGAATTTCCAAACTTGATTATTTTTTCTATAAACATCAAACCGTCTTTGGAAATTTATTGAAACGCTTCCCGTATTTGGCCACGTATATTTCAACAGATCTCAACTTATTTTGTAACTTTTTTTGAATTCTTCTAAGCGGCGTTTTGGATTTTTTTAATATCATAGGGAAACAAGGGACCACCAATGTACTTGTCCACGTTTTTTTCCCCGTGAGGGGATTTTTGCGATTATATCACTTCTTTTTTCTAAAATTCTTAAATATTTTGGTTCATATAAACTCCTATGGAGACTGTATATAATTACAATCCGCACTTTTAGCTTGTGAATATAACCCATAACTGTTGATTTTATTTTGCATTTTTATATTTTGTAGATGAATATGTTCACTGCGAGATTTGAATACACAGGATCACAAAAAAAATGCTTACCAGTCTGTTCAAAAGTTTATACTGAGATCATTATTTTTCACAATTTATCCAATTTACTCGCTAATCTCGCACTTTATCATTACAGAACTTCACTCAGAATCTCCGTTGAATATTTTTATTAAATCCATTAATCGAAATTTTTCGGACGTCCTGCACTTGATTATGTCATAACTCCGTTAATAACCGTTGTAGATGTCATACACTACGCTTACACGGCACTCTTATTCCGATTTGGTTATAATGGGGTGTATATACATATATATCGGGCATAATAAACCCGATTAATTAATCCGGAATAAGAGTTCCGTGTGAACGTAGTAGTCATTGCTCTCTCTCTCTCTCTCTCGCTCTCTCTCTCTCTCTCTCTCTCTCCAGCTGTCACTGGAGACTGACTTTGATGAAAATGTGTCTTGAGGCGTGCGATGAGGCCTATCATGGTGTTGTATACAGACACGTCAAATTCTTGAATGTGTTGGTAACTTTTGCATAATCTTGAGCCCGTGCAAAGTTTTTTCTCAGCAATTACGCGACCGATCATGCTGATTTTGGGCGCAATCGAAAGAGAATTTCTTAATTAGCTAAAAGTTCAATTTTTGAGTTCCTCAATTGCTTCTGTGCTTCGTAATTCAATAAAATGACATGCCAATTTTACCCCCACCACCGCGAAAAGTTTTGTTTCGAGAAAGTATAGTCTCGGCGAGCCTCGGGCCAGCAGACGACAGGGCTGTCAATGTACTTGTCCCGAGACTCTACCGAGTCTCTTGATAGAACGGATTATTTTTTTTTAGCCATATAAGAACTTTAAATACCTTTTCTACATTCACTAAGTTTTCCCACACAACCTTAGCCTTTGTGGGTATACCACGTATTAAAATGTACAATTCGTGTTGTAGATTGAGTGGTTCTGTAGTAGGACAAATTTTTTCGATTGTTTCTTCAATCGGCAAAGGCAAATGGAATGTTCTTCCCACAAGTTTTTTATTCGCCACTTTATTAAGCATGTTTTTAGTAGAAACTGTACCCATTTTTTGGATCACTTGAAATGCCTTGGCTCTTTGAATCAAAATTTTCTCGTACTCATTAAGATTCAACATTTCTTGTGGAACCTCTCCTGCATCGAGATTATTTAAAATACACGTTGGCGGTAATTTGCCGCGACGAAACTTTGTGAGACAATAGTTACAAACATAATTAGATTCTATTCTTTTCTTTAGGACGTACATCATTAAGTCTTTCCAAAATGGAGACGTTATAGTGGTTCTCAATTTTTCCATTGCTACAACATTTTTCCGATAGCAAAGTCTTTCACACGATACACAAGCAAACCGTGGTGTGTCTATCGAACTTTTTTTTCAACAATTTGAATGCTTCGAAGTGTTTTGAAATGATAGACTCCTCGTTTAAATCAATTTCCTTGTTAGCATCGAAGGATTTAGACCTTTCCCGAGCTTCATTTGCAATTTCCGACAATACATCGACATTCGTAGTCTCCAACGCTTCATCTTAATCATACAATTTTTGCAAAGATGCTTGTATGTCATAAAATGATCTTTTCATCATTCTGACATTTGGAAAATGCGGTGATAAAAATTCCATCGACAAAAAAAGTGATTTGCAAATAGTGGGACTAATGTAACAGCTATGACTATCCCAATAACGTACCAACCTGTCGAACTGTACATTTGTGAACTTGAGAAAACACTTTTCGAACATTTTTCAAAGTACAGTTGTGTATCTTCAACATAAAATGATGATAAGCATCAACAAGTTTACTATCTACTGGTTTGCAAAGGGAGGAACAAATCCAGGAAGTTTCACCTTTTTTATTTTTAATGATAGGTAAAATATTCATCGCCCGACTTTTATTGTCCATGACAATAGCATTTGAAAATTTTCCCGGTTTTTGATACGTCGCTTCTCCAAAATAAGTTTCAGATGATGCTGTGTGTTTTCTAGTAGCACCACATAAAATAGTTACCTTATCGTCGACTGAAACATTGATACATTCAGCAAGTTGGGTCAGTATGACTTCGATTTTCTCTTTCATGAATTTTAGCTTTTTTCTTATAGCGTATAAATATTTTTTCCTTATATGCAAACACCATTTAATAATTGACTCCGCTTTCACAAGACGTTCCCCGATTGACAAATCATTAATTGCAGTGGCTACATTGGATATATCAAGAGACTCGGTAGAGTCTCGGGACAAGTACATTGACAGCTCTGTCGTCTGCTGGCCCGAGGCTCGCCGAGACTATACTTTCTCTGAATAAAACGATTCGCGGTGGTGGGGGTAAATTTGGCATGTCATTTCGTTCAATTACGAAGCTCAGGAGTTATTTGATGCCTTGCAAATTGAACTGGAGATCAATTACGAAATTCCCTTTCGATTGAGCCCGAAATCAGCATGATTCGTGGCGTATTTGCTGAGAAAAAACTTTGCACAGGGTCAACATTATGCAAAAACTACTAACACATTAAAGTTTTTGACGTGTCTGTATATAACACCATCAAAGGCCTCTTGTCCTCGGGGCTAACTTCACGGTGGTGTCGCAGACTCGCACCTCGCCGCTATAACCAAGAAAAGTGTGATCGGCTACATGTTGTTTTGACAGTGCGAAGTTCGCGATGTGTGTACCGTGTGTTGGATAAATTCGTGGTGAATTAGTCAATTTGTGAAGTGTGATTTTAATTAAATAAACTTTAACGCTGAAACAAAATAAACAATAAAAAAAAAGAGACGATGAATTGGAGAGCGCACAATACGGAAAAACTTCCGTTCATCGTCAAAATTAATTATCGCGTTCCCTTGTCAGCGCGATATGTAATCAAAATCACCAACATTTCATTTTATTTTTACGACATAACGAAGTGTCAGATCAATAACAAAAACGTTCATCGCCTAATGAAGTGCATAATTTCTATTTTCTTCAATAAAAACGGTGGTGTGGTGTCATAAAATTAAGAAAATTAGACGTATATGGTGATTTCGATGTGAAAAGTCGACGGTGTTAACGTAACCCTTCGAGTTCCCTTTGAGTTATTTCTATTAATTCCTAACAACTCTTCACACTGAAGGACGATAGTTATTGCACGGACTTTTGTCGCGTATAATAACCGATGAATATTACCGCGTATAAAAACAGAAATAAAACATAACCTGCAATATGTTAGTATATAAAGTTCGGTAATATTTTATAAAAGTTTTATCGGACAGTGCGGGATATGCGAGTATGAAGTTATCTCGAAGTGCAGTGTAAGAATAAAAGTGTCATGCATTGAATTGATAGGATCAATTTGTACGTCCGTGCAAACTTTCAATCAGAAATTTTATTTTGAAAGCACTCAATTATTATTGTATATAGACTGATGAATTGGAATAAAAAATCAAAATGAATGTGTGCTCATTATATTTATTGTGTCATTATTATCTATTGAGCTGTCATATTTTTTTAAATTCAATTTGGTCGTGCCTTTTAGTCCATTTATTTCCTCATCGACACGCACTGTATCAATACCAAAAGTTTCACAGGTTTGTTGGAAAATATAATTGCTGTGCATTTATACTTCTTCGCTTTCACTGCGGCAACATAAGTTGAATGATTTGTTACAAAAAGTCTTTAGTTGCTCGTTAATTGACAGGATAAAATTGTTTCTCATTGTGACCTAATGGATACACCCGAACTTTAAGAAATGTTTTGGGTTCAGTGTATGCCAATTATTCACTTTCCGCTCCGATTGTGTATAATGAATTCAAAAAGTTGATTTGAAAAGTCTTCGGGTGTCTTCGGTCTTTTTTTCTGAGAGTATCAAAATTGGTATCGGTGAGATGCAGCGAGCACCTACAAAGTTTCACAACTCTATGAAGCGACCAGTACATTGAGTCTTCCCACTTTCCATCTCATATAATGTAGAATTATTGGTTGATGAATAATTCATTACAAAAAGTCTTTGGCTGCTTACTTTTCGATGCGCTCAAAATTTTGTCTGCGAATAGCCACAGAAACAACAGAAATTACTGAATTACGTTGAACTCAATGTGCTCTATGTTCATTCACTTTTCTTTTCTACATGTATCATAATGAATTTGAAAAAAATATTTCAGGAAGTCATCGCCGGGTACTTTTTCCTCAGTAGGATCAAAATTCTGGCATCGGTATGCAGCGGATACCTATAAACTTTAGAATTTCTGTGAAGCGACATGTGTACCAAGTATTTCCACTCTTCGGCTCCAACTGTGACACATGAATTGGAAAACTTGTTATAAAAGTCTTTAGCGGCTTGTTCTTGAACAGCTAGAATCAAAATTGCTGTCTTTGAAACCTCATCGATGCCTGAAAAAGTTTTGAATTCTGTTGGACTTGAAGTACGCTGTGGTTTTTGCTTTTTCTCTTCAGTACTGGCATGAAGAATTGAAAAAAGTTTTTTCAAATGGTTTTCTGCTGTTTTAATTCTATTAGTATCAAAAACTAGACAAATGGAATGCAGTGGACACTTGCAAACTTTGGACATTTTTACAGCGACATGTGTGCTAAGTATTTCCGCTTTTCAGATTTGATTGTAGTAATAAGAGTTTGAAAAATAATTATAAAAATAAGTCATCGAAGGCACATTTTTGGATAGGATGGATATTTTTGGCTTGACAACGGAATGGATAGATAAAAAATTTTCCAATTTCGTTGGACTGAAATGCGTTATGTCAAGAATACCTACAACTTTTGAAAACTTTGTAAAGCGCCATATGAGTCATGGTCGTTCTGTCGCCGGAATGCAATAAATACATCCCAATTTTCTGAATTTTGCTGGGGCTGAAGTGCACTATGTATGTTTTTTTTTATTTTTCTATTTTATTGGTGGTATAATAAATACAAAAAGATGTTTTGGAAGAAGTCTTCGGATACACTTTTTCTGATAATATGAAAAATTCTGTCATCGGAATGCAACGAATACCTACAACTTTTGAAAATTTCATGAAGCGACATATGAGCCATAGATTTTAACTTTTTCTTTCTAATTTTGGCATTATGGATTGGAAAATTTATTATAAGAAGTCTTCCGCTGCTCGATTTTGGATAAAATCAGAATTTTTGTCTCAAAAATCTTAAGGGGTTCCGTACAAGCGATACAATGTTGCTATGCTAAACCATGTTGAAGACATAAAAAAATTCAAAAAGTTCAGAATTTTATAAAACTTGGTAAACATATTCATTAGTGCCAAATTTAACAATACAAATTTTTTCAGCTTTTAATTCTCCACAGTTATCGAGTAATTGAAAACTAAAGTTCACGTGTATAAGTATAGCGTTTCTATATATATAGGTATACATTCCGGGCATAAGAAATCTGCTTTAATGCGTAATAACTCGATAACTAAGTAGAAGCAAATTTTGAAAAAAAATGTGTTTTCGTACTTGATGTTAATCAAAAGTATCACCAAATTTCATCAATTTCTTAACATTTTGCCTTTTGTACCGAAACTCCTTAAGAAAAATACATTAAAAACTTTGAAATTTTGTTGGGTCTAAAGTGCACTATGCTTTACTGTTTTTTACTTTACTTTTCTCATAATATATTTGAAAAAGTTGTTTCAGAAAGTTTTTTGATGCTCTGTTTCTGATGGTATCAAAATTCGATTCATTGGAATACAGTGGATACCTACAAACTTTGAAATTTCTGTGAAGCGGCTTGTGTATCAAGTATTTCCACTTTTAGGCTCCGACTGTGTCATATGAATTGAAAAATTTGTTACAAAAGTCTATGGCTACTCATTTCCGTTGAGCTTGAAGTGCGGTGTATTTCTTCGCTCTTCGTCTTTAGTTCTGGTATATTAAATTCAAAAAGTAGTTTTGAAAAGCCTTCGGGTACTTTTTTACTGTATCAAAATGTAGATATATGGAATGCAGCGAATACCTGCAAACTTTGACAATTTTGTTAACTGACATGTGTGCTAATTGTATATATTTCCATTTTTGATCATTGATTGTAGTGTTATGAATTTTGAATATCATTACAAAAATCATCAGATGCACATTTTCGGATGGAATACATATTTCTGGCTTCAGAACACGATGAAAATCAAAATGTTTTCAATTTTGTTAGATCCAGTGTCATGTTTTTCCACCCTTTGACTTCTATTTTGGCAAAATGAATTAAAAAATCAGTTTCAGCAAGTCTTCGGGGGCTCTCTTTTTCTAAAAGAATCAAAATATGTATCATCGGAATGCAGCAGATGGATATAAACTTAAAAAATTTTGTCAAGCGACATGTGCAACATTTCCATACATGTGTTCCATATGTTTGGCTTCGATTCGGCATAATAAATTGAAAAATTTTTTGAGTTCAATAAGTTCCTTCCATGGTCGCTATTGTTCTGATTGCATTGAGATTTGTGCGAGACTAACGCAACTGATACAATTGTCCTCAATTGACTGTTTTGATAACTTATTTTAATTTCTAAGGCAGGATTCTGGTTTAAATTTGTCCGCATTGCCGAACATGTTGTTTCGAAGTATCTATAAAATACTGCTATAACTCTCTGAAATTCAATGAAAATATGAGAAGAACTAACACCTCTTATTCTTATAGTATTCCTTCAAAGGTAATGAAGAATATCAAGACTTTACCTCGATGTTGATAAAAAGTAAAATTAATATTTTTTAAAAATAATTTGGTGAAAGAATGCGTTTCCATCCTGAAATTCGATGTTACAAGCCGAAATTCACATCTCGCTCGAAAATCAAGATTCTCCCATGCTTTTCCGTCTTAAAGGGGCACAAGACACTAAAGTTGCAGGGAAAAAATCCCAATCGCCCTGGAGACAAACCAAGGTAACGTTTTTTCACTTACAATATCGTGCAAAATCGAGTTTTTATCCTGAAATTGGATGTTACAAGCTGAAATTCATATCTTGGCTGAAAATCGAGATTCCCTTATGCTTTTCCGTCTCAAAGGAGCAAAAGAAATTAAAGTTGCAGAAAAAAATCCTCATTGCCCGGAAGAAAAACCAAAGCACTGTTTTTTCACTCCCAATTTAGTGGAAAAACGAGTTTTTATCCTGAAATTGGATGTTACAAGCCGAAGTTCATATATCGCCCAAAGATCAAGATTCTCCCATATTTTTCCAAAGTAACGTTTTTTCATTGATCATTTTCATCCTTTAATATAGAACGTTGACTTGAATCTTATCGATAACCCCAGTCTTTACTTATATCAACTTGCATAGACGGTCCAACTACGGATGAACTAGCAACGAATTTGCAAGCGGTGAGATGTGTATTCTTTTTCTGGGGATACCATGTTTAAAAAAACGCGCCTGCAACTCTCCCCCTGTAGTGGTGCGGAAAAAAGTTCGTAATATACCATTTTTACGTTAGGTATGGAAATTAAAACAAAAATCTTATATCCATCATAAAAAGGTTGAGGAATTTTTGAGAAAAAAGCCGTGATATCAAACCCAAAAATTCCCCTAGGGAAAAAAAGGTCGGGACAAGTACATTGGTGGTCCCTTGTTTCCTGATGATATCAAAGAAGTGTAATAAAATTCCTTTAAAAAAAAGTGTAAAAAAAATTCCATAAAACAAGTGTCGAAAAAATTCCATAAAAAAATTCATAAACCTTACTGAAAATGATTTCAACACAATTGAAAAAAAATTACAGATTAGCAAAAAACATTATATAAAAAAAAAAAAATTGTGAATCTGTAATTATTTTGTAGTGTGGAAAAAAAATTCAAATAAAATGTGAGAAAATATTAAATACACCACTCGAAAACATTGCAGACGTGAATAACCAAAAAATCTCGCTTGAAAACATTTTAAAAACCGATGCCTTATTCTTCTCATCTTATTATAAAGGAGGAATGACTAAATGAATTGAAAAAGTTTCCATTTCAGTTACGTACAGCATTAAAATTTATGATATCAATTCGAGGCCAAGTATTTATAGGTAATTCAGAGTATTCATTCCTACGGGACGCATCAGAAACTTGAAAAAGTTCTAAAGAATCAAAAAAGTTACCAAGTTACGTGCAGTTCTAAAATTTATGATATCAACTCGGAACCAAGTATTTATTGGTATTCCGGAGTATTCATTCCTACGGGACACATCAGAAACTTGAGAAAGTTCTAATGGATCAAAAAAAATACCATCTAAGTTACGTGCAGCACTAAAATGTATAATATCAATTCGAGGACAAGTAATTTATTAGTAATTCGCAATTATAACATTATGTAATTATGTTCCCATGAGGGTTAAGAATATACTCGTCCAGCTTAGGACGTTTCATCGAAATTACTAAAAAAAATCAACAACCATAAAAAATCCCGATATCTTGCTTACCGACCATTAGAACGATACCAACCCATTTTTATCAAACATATTCCGGTTCAAGGAATGATGAAGTCATGAGTTACTTTTCGACAGCAGAAATTTATAAGGAATCTTCCTGTCCATGACTTTTTGGCAAAACGGCTAATTGAAAAAAATCACATCGGAGGGGAAGTCATTTGTTATTTTATGGTGGTAGAGACTTATAAGAAAATCGATTCGTCTCCGACTTTAAGGATCCCCTGATATCATTCACAACATTCGACGTCGATTGGATCGGTACAAATTATGTTTAAATACGTGTTAAAAGTACTTGTCCGGCCCATCACTTTTTATTCAAATTGCTCATTCAATTAAAAATCAGGGTTCTTGAATAAGAGAAATAAAAATCAGGGAATTGAGAAAAATACTTTCAGGTATTTTAACTTCATTGCATCAATTGTAAAAAAATGTAATTGAATTTTTCTGTAATATACAAGGGATTCTATTGTACATCCATGAACAAGTGCACTTTGTACAATTAAAATGTCTAAGTATCTAGGATACCCTTTCAGATTATATTGCAACGACGGCATTTTTCACTCCTCGTTTCTTTTAGCGGACAAATTTTATTCGATATAAGAACCAACCTATACTATTGCTGAGAACATTAAACTGATAATAAGTCGCATTTCAAGAAATTGTTGAGTTTATTCACGCGCGTACACAATTTCATTGCGTTAAAATCATTGTCAAATGTTTAATATGACACGAGCATTTCCTGGAATTTGAAGGTAATTTTTTCCTTATTTTAAGAGACGCGGTGGCGGCTGGTATTACTATTCCATACAATTAACACATGAATTAATTTCTTCTTTGATTTTTAATTGAATAAGCAATTTGAATAAAAAGTGATGGGCCGGACAAGTACTTTTAACACGTATTTAAACATAATTTGTACCGATCCAATCGACGTCGAATGTTGTGAATGATATCAGGGGATCCTTAAAGTCGGAGACGAATCGATTTTCTTATAAGTCTCTACCACCATAAAATAACAAATGACTTCCCCTCCGATGTGATTTTTTTCAATTAGCCGTTTTGCCAAAAAGTCATGGACAGGAAGATTCCTTATAAATTTCTGCTGTCGAAAAGTAACTCATGACTTCATCATTCCTTGAACCGGAATATGTTTGATAAAAATGGGTTGGTATCGTTCTAATGGTCGGTAAGCAAGATATCGGGATTTTTTATGGTTGTTGATTTTTTTTAGTAATTTCGATGAAACGTCCTAAGCTGGACGAGTATATTCTTAACCCTCATGGGAACATAATTACATAATGTTATAATTGCGAATTACTAATAAATTACTTGTCCTCGAATTGATATTATACATTTTAGTGCTGCACGTAACTTAGATGGTATTTTTTTTGATCCATTAGAACTTTCTCAAGTTTCTGATGTGTCCCGTAGGAATGAATACTCCGGAATACCAATAAATACTTGGTTCCGAGTTGATATCATAAATTTTAGAACTGCACGTAACTTGGTAACTTTTTTGATTCTTTAGAACTTTTTCAAGTTTCTGATGCGTCCCGTAGGAATGAATACTCTGAATTACCTATAAATACTTGGCCTCGAATTGATATCATAAATTTTAATGCTGTACGTAACTGAAATGGAAACTTTTTCAATTCATTTAGTCATTCCTCCTTTATAATAAGATGAGAAGAATAAGGCATCGGTTTTTAAAATGTTTTCAAGCGAGATTTTTTGGTTATTCACGTCTGCAATGTTTTCGAGTGGTGTATTTAATATTTTCTCACATTTTATTTGAATTTTTTTTCCACACTACAAAATAATTACAGATTCACAATTTTTTTTTTTTTATATAATGTTTTTTGCTAATCTGTAATTTTTTTTCAATTGTGTTGAAATCATTTTCAGTAAGGTTTATGAATTTTTTTATGGAATTTTTTCGACACTTGTTTTATGGAATTTTTTTTACACTTTTTTTTAAAGGAATTTTATTACACTTCTTTGATATCATCAGGAAACAAGGGACCACCAATGTACTTGTCCCGACCTTTTTTTCCCTAGGGGAATTTTTGGGTTTTAATATTCTTTCGACGATAACAACTGAATAGTATCAAATTTATTTCTGACTCGTTTATATTTATTTAATATTTTCTTAGCTGCACTGATTGTAAGTTTATCTGTGGTTACGATTTTCTGTTTTCTCGTTGAATTAGTAGATACGATTCGTTTTCGGCATTGCTTACCTAAAATTTTCATAACGTTCGACTGTCGCTGAATTACTATATCCTCATCTAAATCATTGTTAATGATAATTTTCTTCAACTTCTTTTCCATATATTTGTCACGTCTTATTTTGTTTACTTTGTTTTTCCGTGAAGCCCACGATCCCACTTTCGATTTATCTGTATTCATAAAAACGACACTCCCCTAACTATTTTCGACGCGCTATTTTAGAGCGTTGACATGCGTGTCAATTGGTCGTTTTTGAACGCTGTTTTAGCGAGTTGCCACACTGGCTCGATCAGCATTGCAGCGCATCAACATGCTGGAACAGCGCATCAACGCGGACATTCGACCCATCGCAGATAGCGCATCGACATGCTGGAACAGCGCATCAACGCGGACATTCGACCCACCGCAGATAGTGCATCGACATGCTGGAACAGCGCATCAACGCGGACATTCGACCCACTGCATATAGCGCGTTAACGTGCTGGAACAGCGCATCAACGCGGACATTCGACCCATCGTAGATGGCGCATCAACATGCTGGAACAGCGCATCAACGCGGACATTCGACCCACTGCATATAGCGCGTTAACATGCTGGAACAGCGCATCAACGCGGACATTCGACCCACTGCATATAGCGCGTTAACCTGCTGGAACAGCGCATCAACTTACTGCATATAGAGCGTTAACATGCTGGAACAGTGTATCGACGCGGTGATACGACCCACTGCATATAGCGCGTCAACACGCTGGAACAGCGCATCAACGCGGACATTCGACCCACTGCATATAGCGCGTTAACGTGCTGGAACAGCGCATCAACGCGGTGATTCGACTTACTGCATATAGAGCGTTAACATGCTGGAACAGTGTATCGACGCGGTGATACGACCCATTGCATATAGCGCGTTAACGTGCTGGAACAGTGTATCAACGCGGTGTTAGGACCCACTGCATTAGCGCTCGAATGTGCTTGCACACATGCAGCTCGCAAGTGAAATTCACAAATGATTACAATGAAAATAAAATTAGGAATGGTTGTGATGGGCTGGGATCGAATCCAAAAGCGTTTACACTTTTTTTACGCTCTTGGAATTCGCGACAGGGAATGTTGGTTCTTTGCAAAATGTTTTTTTAGTGTTACAACGTCATACATCAAGAGACTCGGTAGAGTCTCGGGACAAGTACATTGACAGCCCTGTCGTCTGCTGGCCCGAGGCTCGCCGAGACTATACTTTCTCGAAACAAAACTTTTCGCGGTGGTGGGGGTAAAATTGGCATGTCATTTTATTGAATTACGAAGCTCAAAAGCAATTGAGGAACTTAAAACTTGAACTTTTAGCTAATTAAGACATTCTCATTCGATTGCGCCCAAAATCAGCATGATCGGTCGCGTAATTGCTGAGAAAAAACTTTGCACGGGCTCAAGATTATGCAAAAGTTACCAACACATAAAAGATTTCACGTGTCTGTATACAACACTATCAAAGGCCTCTTGATGCCAGCTATAACCCATTTTCATGAAAGCCAGTGTCCCATGACAACTGCAGAGAGACAGAGAGAGAGAGAGAGCAATGACTACTACATTCACACGGAACTCTTATTCCGGATTAATTAATCGGGTTTATTATACCCAATATATATGTATATACACCCCATTATAACCAAATCGGAATAAGAGTGCCGTGTAAGCGTAGTGTATGACGTCTACACAGAGAAACGGTTATTAACGGAGTTTTGACAGAATCAAGTGCAGGGCGTCCAAAAAATTTCGATTAATGGATGTTATAAAAACATTCAACGGAGATTTTGAGTGAAGTTCTGTAATGATAAAGTGCGAGATTAGCGAGTAAATTGGATAAATTGTGAAAAAAAATGATCTCAGAATAAACTTTTGAACAGACTGGTAAGCATTTTTTTTTCGTGATCTTGAGTATTCAAATCTCGCAGTGAACATATTCATCTACAAAATATAAAAATGCAAAATGAAATCAACAGTTATGGGTTATATTCACAAGCTAAAAGTGCGGATTGTAATTATATACAGTCTCCATAGGAGTTTATATGAACCAAAATATTTAAAAATTTTAGAAAAAAGAAGTGATATAATCGCAAAAATCCCCTCACGGGGAAAAAAACGTGGACAAGTACATTGGTGGTCCCTTGTTTCCCTGTGATACTAAAAAAAATCCAAAACGCCGCTTAGAAGAATACAAAAAAAGTTACAAAATAAGTTAAGATCTGTTGAAATATACGTGGCCAAATACGGGAAGCTTTACTGCGTTTCAATAAATTTTCAAATACGGTTTGATGTTGATAGAAAAAATAATAAAGTTTGGAAATTCAACTATGTCACCAACCAAATTGCAAACGTAAAAAAATTAGATTGTAAAAAAATTCTGAACGAAGTACTTGGCGAGTTCGTGATCATGATCTATACATTACGCTAAATTCATGGAAAAATCCTTGCCAAGTACTTCGTTCAGAATTTTTTTACAATCTAATTTTTTTACGTTTGCAATTTGGTTGGTGACCTAGTTGAATTTCCAAACTTTATTATTTTTTCTATCAACATCAAACCGTATTTGAAAATTTATTGAAACGCAGTAAAGCTTCCCGTATTTGGCCACGTATATTTCAACAGATCTTAACTTATTTTGTAACTTTTTTTGTATTCTTCTAAGCGGCGTTTTGGATTTTTTTTAGTATCACAGGGAAACAAGGGACCACCAATGTACTTGTCCACGTTTTTTTCCCCGTGAGGGGATTTTTGCGATTTCTAAATATGTCGATTATATCGCGGGTCATACGAAAATTTTTAAAACATTCACATACACAAAAACACAAAAACACACACAAAATCACACACAAAACACACAAAACAACAAAAGCATATACAACTCTACAATGTTACTGATTACATAAAAGATATTTACGCAACGTTGTCAAATTCATTCCAGTATCGTCTTTATTTCGTTAATTGGCGAGCGGATCTAGAGTCGCGGTAGCGACTCGAGACAAGTACATTTACGTATATATATGTCGAAGAAAAAGAGTTCGCTACTAGAGTCTTTACAGCAAGCAGAGCTGGTCGAACGTTTTTTTTAAATTCCTGAAAATTGTTTTGACGATATTTAATCAATTGTAGTGTTTTGAAAGTTGTTGCGGGTTCCCGTATTTTTTATTTTTTTTTTTCTTTCGATTGAGACTATTTAGAGCTCTGTAGTCTAACGCATTCTCTAGATATCAATTTCTCAATTTTCCGAGGCATCAAAAATGGGTGGCGTTTTTCGCACACTTTTTGGCGTCTCGCGATCCTGTCTAGTGACACTAGTTATAACTAGAAACATCTGCTGATATGTGAAAAAGCTCACTGCATTTCGTGCTGGATTTCGTGCTATACCTTACTTAACCTTACTTACAGTGACAGATGTGTTGAAAAATGAAAAAGGTTATAAACATCGCGATCATGAATTTGGTGTAGTCGTGAGAATGAAAAGTGAGGTTATAATGATCGCAGGTGTGAAATTTTTATAATCATCAGGGTTAGGTTTTATGACGGTTATGAGGTTTATAAAGAAAAGATCGTGATGCGTAAGCTGATAATGATAAAGATCGTGATGCGTAAGTTGATTCTTGTTAGTCATATTTGAGATCGAGAATTTTTTTAACGTTGTGGATTCAAAACAGTGCGAGTGCGAAATTTTGGTATTTAGAACTCGAAGAAATTTTTAAAAAATCTCGACAAAAGCCAAGAATTCAGTTGTGAGTGAGGAAATTACAGTTTTTATTTTTTTTTTACATTGATTATGTATTAACAGAAATAAAAAGAATTTTCCTCAATTGTTCATCGGCTATTTCTTTTTTTTGTATCGTAACTTTTTTGATGCAAGCCTCTGGACTCATTTCTTGCAGTTCTTCAAAGGTGATAACAGTTGTGTCCCAAAGCTTATGGGCATGTCGAAAGAATGAAAATTGATGAAAAATATTTGACGATACTACCAACGGTGTAAGATTTTCTAGCACCTGTGTCTTCGCAGCGTAACGGTGTTTCACAAAAAAAATTTTTATGCCACCATCCAAGTACCTTTTGGAGTCAATGAGAAGTATTTTTTCTTTCGACAACTTGTTTCATGCTAGTCTGCGGTCCAAGTACCTTTCGGAGTCAATGAGAAGTATTTTTTCTTTCGACAACTTGTTTCATGCTAGTCTGCGGACTCTTTTTTTGCAGTTCTTCAAAGGTGATAACAGTTGTGTCCCAAAGCTCATGGATGTTGAATGGATGAAAATTGATGAAAAATATTTCGACGATACTACC
Source organism: Campoplex capitator (assembly GCA_037576405.1). Taxonomy (NCBI): domain Eukaryota; kingdom Metazoa; phylum Arthropoda; class Insecta; order Hymenoptera; family Ichneumonidae; genus Campoplex; species Campoplex capitator. The sequence continues at coordinate 15,019 of JARBWI010000042.1, read as the reverse complement.
AATGGTGTAAGATTTTCTAGCACCTGTGTCTTTGCAGCGCTACGGTGTTTCACAAAAAAAAATTTTATGCCACCATCCAAGTACCTTTCGGAGTCAATGAGAAGTATTTTTTCTTTCGACAACTTGTTTCATGCTAGTCTGCGGACTCTTTTCTTGCAGTTCTTCAAAGGTGATAACAGTTGTGTCCCAAAGTTCATGGATGTTGAACGGATGAAAATTGATGAAAAATATTTCGACGATACTACCAATGGTGTAAGATTTTCTAGCACCTGTGTCTTCGCAGCGCTACGGTGTTTCACAAAAAAAATTTTTATGCCACCATCCAAGTACCTTCCGGAGTCAATGAGAAGTACTTTTTCTTTCGACAACTTGGAGACAGTTGTGTCCCAAAGCTTATGGGCATGTTAAAAGGATGAAATTGATAAAAAATATTTGGCGATGGTACCAACGGTGTGAAATTTTCCAGTACCGGTGTTTTCGCAACTCACCGATGTTTCACAAAAATCTTTTGATGCCACCATTTAAAAACCTTCTGGACTCGATGCTGTAAACAATGGTCTTGAATTCTTTATTGCTGAAATCTAATTCTATTCAACTCCAATTTTTTCGTAGTGATTCAGCTTTTCGATTTCTTTGGTTTTTTTTTAAATTTTCTCGTTGATAGATGATAAATGATTTAGATGTTTTTCGTTTTTTCTTCGTTGTTTTTGACAAACAGACAAACATCTTTTGCTTTTGATTCTTACTATCTTAGAAGCTTTCATCTTCCTCGAAAAAATATTATCTTGATATCAAAAAAGAGAAAATCTGTGCTATTTTTACTATGACAAACATTTCAAGTTTTAAAAGCAAGCCATTTCAACGAAACAAAGTCTTGAATCGAAATCGTGTACGAAACATTGGAATATTCTGATAAATTTTTACACATTTCTAGAAAAATTCGAATCTAATGGAAATAAAAAATTTCAAATCATGTTGTAAGATCTCAATGAATTTTTTTCTATTGACCTTTCCAAAATTCTGGTTGTGAACTTTTTTTCCTTCTTAGTTTTCCTAAAACGACGGTTTTTGTAAAATAGCATGATGTAAAGTTCCATGATTTTTTTCTCGTAAAGTATTGACTTGACGAAAAAATTTTATAGAACAAAAAATGTTTAGAATCATCCAAAGAACACGAATGAATTTTATGAATCAAGCTCTCATCTTTTATTTATTTATCTCTTAACTCTCTTCTCGTGTACACAAATTAATCACAAACACTAGTTTCTCGATACTTTTCCAGATTTGAATTTTCGGTCAAAAAGTCATTATTTTTCGTTGTTATGTCAAACAGCGACATGACACGTGTTTGCGGCCGGAACAAACAACATTTTCACTCCCGCCTCGATTGAAATATTTGTATCAAACAGCAGTGGAATTTTTATTTTAAATAATCTTTCCAATGATCAAATAAAAGTTTCAGTAAGATTTAAGAAACTCTGGGTAAGATATTTACGATCTTGAACATGTTTGTTTCTAAGCAGCATCGCCATTCAATGAATTGAGGTATAATGAGCCAATGATTCAATTTTTTATATTGCTCATCATCGAACAGAACCTACTCATAATCATGTTTTTTTTTTTAATTGCATCGACGAGGAGTTGATAATTCTCTCAATAAGTTTTGAAGTCGTTTTTCAGCAGCTTTTTCATTTTCTCGAACTTTTTTTCCTGCACGTTTCCACCGTGGAGGCCTGGACTCATCTGCAGAATGAATAGATTGATTAAGAACATTAGCATCACTACTGATCTCACCATATTTTTAGTGACGGGGCTCGAGCAGTTATTTTTTTTTTCAAGATGTGTACATGCTTAGATCGAATGAAATCGGTTTGATTACTGGGATAAACAGCCATATATTTGTTAAACTATTGGAAATCCCCTTCATATTATTGTCCATTGAACCGCTTAATAACTATTAATCGTTATTAATTAACTTTTTCAATAATATTACCCATGATTCAAGAGAATTTGACGACTCTTAAGATTAGTAGTTTCTGAATATTTAGCGATATAATCACATAGTATCGATTCCAATAGAGAGTGGAGGAGATATTTTTTTATAGGACAGAAGTATTTTCAAGCAATTTGGATTAATAAGATAATGAGCGACTTATGCGATCATGCGTGGAAGCTTCTTACTTTTCAAATGAGCTGCTGATACCGATAGTTAAGGCGTTTATGAAAAAAATAAAAATTTTGTATCCACTCCTCATTTTTCTTTGAGGCCGATACGTCGTGATTAATTAGTCGGGCTGTTGAGATGGTAAAGTTTGTAAAAATGGTTTTGATATTCTTCGATTATTACCTTTAGTGTTGCTTTCTTTGACGGGCGAAGTCAATTTCCCCTCAACATTCCGCATTTGAGTTTGTTTTTCAGATTCTGGAATAAAATATAAACAAAATGAAGTTATATATTTTATATTTTTAGTTAGTTATATCATTCTAGCTTGAATTCAAAAATTACATTGAAAAAAAATCATAGTATGATTTATTAATTTAATATAAATACATTTATTTAATTAGATGACTTACCCATTTTGGAGCTTTCAATTTTATCACACACGAAAAAGGATCTTTCGAATGCAGTCTTCTTGACGAGCACGAACGTCTCAATGACACAACGTTGAATGGTCACGGACTGAGTGTAACGATTCTGGCTCGTTTTTTTTTCTTACTCGACTACACTCAATATACTTCGAATTCGATAGCATATTATATCATATCAGATTACAGCTTTGAAATTCCAGTGCGATACACTCTACACTTCCACTGTAAAGAGTAGCTAATTCATTAACATGAGAAATTTACTGTTCACGAAGAACTGGGTTGAATGAAAAAATAGAAAGTGTGAGGTTTTTTTCGTTTTTATCTTTTATTGATCTTTGATGCAAGTCGATCTGTTCACCCAATCCCGAGATGTAGATTCCTGAATTTAAATTGTATGTTTTGAGATTTTGTTTCTCGGAGTCAGAAAGACGTGAAAAGCATTTATTCACATATGGACATACGTCTTTCGCGATACTGATGTTCGTTTGTTATCCTGTGACGTCACTGCTTGTTGAATGCTTTATTGCGTGCTGAGAAAGAAAGGTAGCACGCGAAGCCGCGTGCCCTCTCTCTCGACCATAACGCACGCTTTCTTTTATTCATTCAATAAGAATATAGAAGGGCCTTTCATAATTGAATCATTCAAATATAATTTGCAGTGAAATAAAATACAAAATAAAATAATTTCGTAAATATGTAAAAAAAAAAAAAATTGAATTAAAAAAAAAATATGTTCAGTTTTGAATGGTGGGGTTGTTTAAAAATGTATGACTCGACGCGATTCAAGATGTAAATTTGAATGGAAAGTGCATTATTCAAATTTGAGAAAGGCAATGTGGATCGTTTACGTGAGTGTATTGCTGAAAAATAATTTCTTTTGGGATCTAAAGTGAGGGTGTGGCTATACGCGAAAATAAGGTGCAGAGATCCACGGTAAGTTTCATGTGGATAATGTTAATGTGATTTACAATTCGTAATATATATATATATATATATATATCAATAATAATAATAATAATAATAATAATAATAATAATAATAATAATAATAATAATAATAATAATAATAATAATAATAATAATAATAATAGTATTAATTAATAAGTGCTGGTTGTCGATATGAATCATATGTTCTCGACCACATTAAGGGTCATTTTTTTCGACGCGATTAAAATCTAGTTCCATTTTTCAAATATATTATTAAGATATTCCTTCCACGAATCCAAACACTTTACCGAGATCTGGTTTTTATTTACAATAAAGTAAAAGTACATGCTAATAGACTGGAAACATTTCATGTCGCGCTACCGAACATTTATTGAAGAATTTCAATTTAAAAACTCGTAAAATGCATAGGAAAAATTGTGAGGAATCCATCAAGACAAAAAAAATAAAGGGTTACCGACTGTTCAAAGAAATTAGTAATGATAATAAAAGTTGGACAAATGTCATAAGCAGAACGCTTTTCGCAAACACGATATCTTAGAGCTTAGGTTCGGCAATAACGTACACTGATTAATTAGGGGGAAAAATGTATTTCTATTTGCTGTGATGTGTAAAAACAAAAGTTATAACATTTTTATTAAGAGCCAGTCCAAATTTCACATGAGCAACGAGTTGCTCTACTTATGCGCCCACAAAATACGGCCGTTTGTGAAAGAAATACGTTAACAGCAAAAAAACGGGTGTTATTCGTTTGTGAGTAAGCTATAAATGTAGGGACTTCCCCGAGAATTGCTGTTAATATCAGGCACTTCTCCATAACGTGCGGGCGCTTTTCCGAGAATCGTCGGTAAAGAAGACAGGCAAATGTTTTTTAGCCTTGAAGCAACCATATATCTGGTCATTTCTCTTTCTTTTTCTTGGGTGCGCGCGCGCACACACGACAGACACACACACATGCTATTAACTTAAAGTACATATTCGTATGCGTTATTCATGCTGCGTGATATACGTGTATATAGATATATAAAAGTACATCACGCACGAAATCGCATGAAACAAGCGTTGTGTGCAACGAGTTTGATTTTTCATCTTTCCAAAGCAGCTCACTTCAAAATTAACGTCTAAAAAAATTTATTTTGAAAAGTATGAGTGAGCTTTATGTAGTAGTTTTTTATTATACAGGTATAATGGGATAAACATAATCACGACTACCTGCCGTCATATCAAACTCGCACTTATCGACATCTTTCGGTTTTGACCATTTCGTCAAAATAGTGGTGGCGCTGCTGGTTTCATGCGTATCTTTTAGTAGAGGGTTTGCTAGTCTCAGGTTATAATCCATGGTCCACTGAAATCGGAACGCGGGAACTGGTGAAAAACTTGCCATTTCCGGGAAAAGCGTCGACACCGGCAACATGTCGTTCGGAGAAGTGAGTATATTTTTACATTTTTTCTCATCAATTTTATTATTTAATGAATTTTAATTATTAATCTTTTTCAATTTTTTTTTTTTCAGGCGGATTTTGCTGATATCGACATGGGTAAGTAATTTTTAATTAAAAAATATGTAATGTTGGGCCGCTGGCGTGTACGCGTCTTTATTGTTGCGATGCACGGTACAACAATTTTTCTTTCCGACTCGTTTATTTACGTGAAATAATAATGAATATATTGATGCTATGCAAGAATTTCATTGAATTTATCCGGAAAAAACAGCTTGCAGCTCCGAAAAATGATGGATCCATCATTTTTCGGAGCTGCAAGCTCCAGGCTCTTTTTTCTCGCATTCTTGCATAGCACCGAAGATCAATTCATTATTATTCCACGTAGAAAATCGAATCAGATAGAAAAATTATTTTATTGTACATTGTGAAAACTTGGTTGTGACATACACCAGTGACCCATGTATCTGTTGAGGGGCTATTGTATCGAGTTGGAAAAGTTGATACATAAGTACACCTTTTCAATTCGATACATTATCTGCTCATAAGTTACAAATATTTGATGAATAATATATTTGAAATTTTCTTTTTTTTTTTGCAGAATTGGAGCAGATAGAAGCTGCAGAACAGCGGGATGGACGGCCTATCTTGGTTGGGGTTGTTCCGCTGGAGCAAGGAGCGGAGCAGCCACCTCTTCCGGCAGCACAGATTCGTCAGCGAGGTAAGATCCAGCCGTGCTCCTCCCTCATTTGCCTGAGGGGCATTATCGGAGGGCTATTATTACTTTTTCTTTTTCTTTCCCTTTCTCTCTCCCTCTTTCTTTTTCACACAAAATAAACACTCATTCTCTTTTTCCGTTCTTACAAATATACACACATACACACACAAAAATCTTTATTTTCCTCCTTTTTTATGTTCTTTCATAATCTTTGTCACTCCATAGCTACACACACACACACACACACACACACACACTGATTGACGCTCTGTTTTTCTCTCTCTTTCTCTCTTGATTCTATCCAGCTTACTAATTATTTTATATTCAATTTCTTTTCTGTTCCTTATTCACCTATTTTCATCTTTTCAGGTAATTCCAATCCAAGGCCCGTCCCGGATGAACAACAGGAGGATCTCCAACAAAATCAGCCTCAGCGAGCAGTTGATCGCCCACCACCGGGACAACAGATTGATCAATCGCATGCAGTGCGAAGAGCCCAACGGCAACCAGCAGTTCGGATGGGCCAACAACCAGCAGCTCCAGCCGCAGAATTTTTGAGAGGCGAACAGCAAGCTGATCGCTGGGTTCGACAAGCCCCCGCTTTGCCTGACAGACAAGGCCGCAGGGGTAATTTCAGCTCCGACACAAAAAATTTTTATCGCTCCCCACAGTTTTTCTTTTTCTATCGCCTTTTACTTATAAACACAATTTCTCTCTCCTTTCTTTTTCTCTATAAACAAACACAATCCCTTTTCCCTTTGTTCTTCTTTTGATCACAATTTTTCATTCTTTTACTTATTTTCTTTTCTCTTTCCCTTTACAAACATAATCTCTTTCTTTCTTTTATTTTTTTCTCGACTTTCATACACAATTTTTCACTCTCTCTTTTTTCTACAAGTTTTTCCTCCTTTTTTCCCTCTACTAATACAATCATTCATTTTTTCTCTATATTTTTTTCATTCTTCTTTTTCTTTCTCCCTACAAACTGGATCATTTTCTCCGTCCCATCTCTCTCTCTCTCTCGACTTTTTTTCAAAATTTTTCATCCTTTTTTCCCTCTACAAATACAATCATTCTCTTTCTCTTTTGACTTTTTTTGCACATTTTTTCATTCGCTTTTCTCTTTTCTTTTACAAATAGAACTCTTTACTCTCTTCTTTCTTTCTCACGATTTTTTTTCACAACTTTTCATTTTATTTCCTTTTCCCTCTACAAACAAAATCTTACTTTATTTCTGTCTCAACAATTTGCCATTCGCCTCTCTCTTTCCCTTTACAAATACAATCTCTTTTTTCCTTTTTCGACTTTTTTTTCAAAATTTTCCACTCAGCTTTCTTCATTCTTTTACAAATTTATACCTTCTTTTTTTTCGACTTTTTCTTCATAATTTTTCATTCTCCTCTTCCTCTTTCTCTCTACAAACAGAATCTTTCTTTCCTTTGCTGCTTTCTCTTTCGATTCTTCTTCACGATTTTTCATTTCAATTCTGTCTTTTTTTTGTATAAATAGAATCTCTTTCCTCCTTCTTTCTTTCTTTTCCGATCTTTGTTTACAATTTTTTATTAATCCTTTCTTTTTTTTTGCCAAATACAATTTTTTTGTTCTTTTTTTTTATTGATTTTTCCTTTTTCGCTTTACAAACACAATCTCTTTCTTCCTTCTATCTTTCTCTTTCGACTTTTTCTATATTTTTTCATTCTTTTTCCTATTTCTTCCTACAAACACTATCCTTTTCTCCCTTTTTTTTCTTCTCTCGATATTCTCTCACAATTTTTCATTCTCGTTTTTCTTTTGCAATTTTTTTTTTATTAATCCTTTTCTCTTGATGAATGTAATTTCTTTCTGCCTTCTTTCTTTCTCGACCTTTTTTCACAATTTTTTATTCGCTTCTGTCTTTCTTCTAGCTATCTTTGCCTCTTGACCTTTCATCACAATTTTTTATTCGCCTTTTTCCCTGGACAAATGTATTCCTTTCTCTCTCTCTCCCTCTCCCTCTCTCTCTCTCTCGACATTTCTTTATAAGTTTTCATCCTCTTCTCTATTTTCTATACCATCCGTTTTTTCTCAATTTCTTTTTCTCTCGATTTAAATTCGAAAATTTTTCATTTTTTCTCTATATTTTTTTCATTCTTCTTTTTCTTTCTCTCTACCAACTGGATCCTTTTCTCCGTCCTTTCTCTCTCTCTCTCGATTTTTATCGAAATTTTTCATTCTTTTTTCCCTCTACAAATACAATCATTCTCTTCCTCCTTTCTTCCTCTTTTGACTTTTTTTGCACATTTTTTCATTCGCTTTTCTCTGTTCTTTTACAAATAGAACTCTTTACTCTCTTCTTTCTTTCTCTCACGACTTTTTTTCACAACTCTTAATTTTTTTCCTTTTCCCTCTACAAACAAAATCTTACTTTATTTCTCTCTCAACAATTTGCCATTCGCCTCTCTCTTTCCCTTTACAAATACAATCTCTTTTTTCCTTTTTCGACTTTTTTTTCAAAATTTTCCACTCAGCTTTCTTCATTCTTTTACAAATTTATACCTTCTTTTTTTTCGACTTTTTCTTCATAATTTTTCATTCTCCTCTTCCTCTTTCTCTCTACAAACAGAATCTTTCTTTCCTTTGCTGCTTTCTCTTTCGATTCTTCTTCACGATTTTTCATTTCAATTCTGTCTTTTTTTTGTATAAATAGAATCTCTTTCCTCCTTCTTTCTTTCTTTTCCGATCTTTGTTTACAATTTTTTATTAATCCTTTCTTTTTTTTTGCCAAATACAATTTTTTTGTTCTTTTTTTTTATTGATTTTTCCTTTTTCGCTTTACAAACACAATCTCTTTCTTCCTTCTATCTTTCTCTTTCGACTTTTTCTATATTTTTTCATTCTTTTTCCTATTTCTTCCTACAAACACTATCCTTTTCTCCCTTTTTTTTCTTCTCTCGATATTCTCTCACAATTTTTCATTCTCGTTTTTCTTTTGCAATTTTTTTTTTATTAATCCTTTTCTCTTGATGAATGTAATTTCTTTCTGCCTTCTTTCTTTCTCGACCTTTTTTCACAATTTTTTATTCGCTTCTGTCTTTCTTCTAGCTATCTTTGCCTCTTGACCTTTCATCACAATTTTTTATTCGCCTTTTTCCCTGGACAAATGTATTCCTTTCTCTCTCTCTCCCTCTCCCTCTCTCTCTCTCTCGACATTTCTTTATAAGTTTTCATCCTCTTCTCTATTTTCTATACCATCCGTTTTTTCTCAATTTCTTTTTCTCTCGATTTAAATTCGAAAATTTTTCATTTTTTCTCTATATTTTTTTCATTCTTCTTTTTCTTTCTCTCTACCAACTGGATCCTTTTCTCCGTCCTTTCTCTCTCTCTCTCGATTTTTATCGAAATTTTTCATTCTTTTTTCCCTCTACAAATACAATCATTCTCTTCCTCCTTTCTTCCTCTTTTGACTTTTTTTGCACATTTTTTCATTCGCTTTTCTCTGTTCTTTTACAAATAGAACTCTTTACTCTCTTCTTTCTTTCTCTCACGACTTTTTTTCACAACTCTTAATTTTTTTCCTTTTCCCTCTACAAACAAAATCTTACTTTATTTCTCTCTCAACAATTTGCCATTCGCCTCTCTCTTTCCCTTTACAAATACAATCTCTTTTTTCCTTTTTCGACTTTTTTTTCAAAATTTTCAGCTCTCTTCATTCTTTTACAAATTTATACCTTCTTTTTTTTCGACTTTTTCTTCATAATTTTTCGTTCTCCTCTTCCTCTTTCTCTCTACAAACAGAATCTTTCTTTCCTTCGCTGCTTTCTCTTTCGATTCTTCTTCACGATTTTTTATTTCAATTCTGTCTTTTTTTGTATAAATAGAATCTCCTTCCTCCTTCTTTCTTTCTTTTCCAATCTTTTGTACAATTTTTTATTAATCCTTTCTTTTTTTTTTGACAAATAAAATTTTTTTGTTCTTTCTTTCCCTCTCAACTTTTTTTTCACAATTTTTTATTGATTTTTCCTTTTTCGCTTTACAAACACAATCTCTCTTTTCCTTCTATCTTTCTCTTTTGACTTTTTTTTTCATTCTTTTTCCAATTTCTTTCTACGAACACTATCCTTTTCCCCCTTTTTTTCTTCTCTCGATTTTCTCTCACAATTTTTCATTCTCGTTTTCCTTTTGCAATTTTTTATTAATCCTTTCTTTTCTCTTGATAAATGTAATTTCTTTCTGCCTTCTTTCTTTCTTTCTCGACCTTTTTTCACAATTTTTTATTCGTTCTCTCCTTCTTCTCGCTATCTTTGCCTCTTGACCTTTCATCACAATTTTTCATTCGCCTCTTTCTTTCCCTCGACCAACGTATTCCTTTCTCTCTCTCTCTCTCTCTCTCTCTCGACATTTCTTAATAAGTTTTCATTCTCTCCCCTATTTTTCTCTACGAAAACCATCCGTTTCTTCTCAATTTCTTTTTCTCTCGATTTGAATTCAAAAATTTTCCATTTTTTCTCTATATTTTTTTCATTCTTTTTTTTCTTTCTCTCTACAAACTGAATCCTTTTCTCCGTCCTTTCTCTCTCTCTCTCTCTCTCTCTCTCTCGACTTTTATCGAAATTTTTCATTCTTTTTTCCCTCTACAAATACAATCATTCTCTTCCTCCTTTCTTCCTCTTTTGACTTTCTTTGCACATTTTTTCATTCGCTTTTCTCTTTTCTTTTACAAATAGAACTCTTTACTCTCTTCTTTCTTTCTCTCACGACTTTTTTTCACAACTCTTAATTTTTTTCCTTTTCCCTCTACAAACAAAATCTTACTTTATTTCTCTCTCAACAATTTGCCATTCGCCTCTCTCTTTCCCTTTACAAATACAATCTCTTTTTTCCTTTTTCGACTTTTTTTTCAAAATTTTCCACTCAGCTCTCTTCATTCTTTTACAAATTTATACCTTCTTTTTTTCGACTTTTTCTTCATAATTTTTCATTCTCCTCTTCCTCTTTTTTTCTAGAAACAGAATCTTTCTTTCCTTCGCTGCTTTTCTCTTTCGATTCTTCTTCACGATTTTTTTATTTCAATTCTGTCTGTTTTTGTATAAATAGAATCTCTTTCCTTCTCTTTCTTTCTTTTCCGATCTTCTTTTACAATTTTTATTAATCCTTCCTTTTTTTTTTGACAAATAAAATTTTTTTGTTCTTTCTTTCCCTCTCGACTTTTTTTTCACAATTTTTTATTGATTTTTCCTTTTTCGCCTTACAAACACAATCTCTCTCTTCCTTCTATCTTTCTCTTTCGACTTCTTCTACATTTTTTCATTCTTTTTCGTATTTCTTCCTACGAACACTATCCTTTTCTCCCTTTTTTCTTCTCTCGATTTTCTCTCACAATTTTTCATTCTCGTTTGTCTTTTATCTACCCCACAATAAACACAACCCGTTCTGTCGATTTTTTTTCACAATCACAATTTTTTTATTTTCTATTTTTTTTTTTCTTCTAACACAATCCTTCTCTTCCTTCTTTCTTTTTCGATTTTTTTCTTCTCCATTTTTCATCTTCCTTTTTCTTTTTCTCTATTAATAGAATTCCTCTCCCATTTTTGTTCCTCCTTCGACGTATTTTCACATCTTCCATTTGTCTTTCTTTCCCGCTATGAACGTTTTGTTTCTCCCGACTTTTTATTTCTTATTTCCATTTCCTTTCGTCTTTTCGAGTCAAGTCTCACATTCTCTCTCAATTTCTCTCTCTCTACCTCTCACATGCATTAATGGATCCATTCACATGTCACCAATCATTCATTTTTCAGCAATTTATCAACAACGTCGAGCTCAGAGAGAACGCAGTCACTATAACGCCCAAGCTCGGGTCGTTGACTTGCTTTATCGCATTTCAAATCCCTTCCGTGGTCGTCAGCGAGGTCGCGGTCCTGAACAATACTGATTCGGCAGCACTCGGATTTCAGATTCCTTTTCTTTTTTCAATAATTAATTTTCATATTCCACATATATTTATAAGTTTTGCGGTTTTTCTCATTCTCGTATAAAAATACATTCAAAATACGAACGTGCCTGATTAATACTAAGTAAAAGATTGATTTTATAGTGAAATGTGATTAGCATTTGTGATAGTAATCATAAGCGGTATTATTATAGCGTATTTAAGATGAGTTTAATGTACGAAAAAACTTATTGCATATTATTATTACGAGTTCAAAAATTACGTGTTTAAAAACAACGTACCAAAAATATTTAATATGAGTGACATTGAAAAAACATTGAAATATATAAATAATTACATTGAGTGCTGATTATTAAAGAATTTACTGACAGATGTTTTTTTTTTTTTTTGTTTTTTCATTTATTCTGAGTTTTCCCTATCAGGTTTTTATAAGCCCTTCCCATTATTTCAACTTCACTTTTCCTTATCCTTTAATGTTCTTGTGAGAGCCTTCTCTCAGAGTGTAGTCTACGACCAGTCGTTTTTAATTTTCATGCCAGCGGTATTTCCCGTGATTTCATTTATGCTGCATTTCACGCTGCGTTGCTGACATTTTTGAGATTAATCAATCAAAAATCTACTACAGGTAATGGTTCTTTTTTTATTGCCCAATTTTACATTTTTATATATGAGATTTGACTGTTAACAAATCAAGAAGCACAGTTGTGGCGCGGGTGAAGTTTAAAAATAAAATATAGTTTTTGTCAACCTTGCTGCATTCTTACAACGCGAATATGATGGTTTTTAGCCATTTCGTTCTTCAAGATGGTTACTAATTTTTTTAATCGTATCAATCAACTTCGTTAATAATTTTGATATTGATTGAAAATACTCAACGTTTTTACGTTTTGATGGTATTTTATATCTTCTCACCCTATATTACGACTTGTCACTCAACTTCAGTTTTTGTCTATAATAAGTTTGTATGATTGTGTGTGTTGTATGTATTCAGGTGACATGATGAAACAACTGAAAATTTACTCCGCCGCCATTTTATAAATTCTCCGTTAATGTAGATTGACGTGTGAGTGTGAGCGAGTTTTGCTTCGACCTAGTGCTTGAATTGGCAGTTTGTACGCATAATAAACGTTTAAGAAAAGTTTTGCAACCGTTTCAAGTGATCAAGGTGGACATCAGTTTGCAGGAACATTAGGTAAGTGTAACAGTTGTAATAAAAAAAAAACTCGTACATTCATTCCGCAGTAAAGTACATCTGAGCAACCAAACAATCACATATTTATTAAGTAAATATTTTTGCAAAAATAAAATTGATTACTCATCTCTGCGAAGTATTTTATCATTGAATTCTTATGATTGCATTTGAATGAGTTGATGGACAAATGGCATCGATTTCAAAATCAAGGTTATTGACTGGTGCTTTTATCGTTAAGGTTACTGAATGGTGCTTTTATCGTAGTTTAGTAGTGATTGGGGTCATGAGCGCAAATTTACACTCGTCGTCGTAGTCGTCCAGATCGTCATCGTTCTCTTCGTCTAGATCTTTATCGTTCTCGTTGTTCAGATCGTTATCGTTGTCATCGTCGTCGTAGTCGTTCAGGTCGTCAGCGTTGTCGTCATTCAGATTGTCGTCGTCGACGTCATCCAGGTCGTCATCGCCGTCGTCCACGCCGTCACTGCCGTCGTCAGTATCCAGGTCGTCGTGGTCATCATTGTCGTCATCGTCATCGCCTCGTCCAGGTCGTTGTTACATCCGTATCCAGGCCGTTGGTATGTCAGTATCCAGGTTGTCGTGGTCATTGTTACATCGTCCAGGTTTTTGCCGTTCAGATCGTCATCCAGGTCGTCCTCATCGTTGTTGTCGTCATCATCGTCCAGAAGGTCGTCGTCATCGTCTAGGTGGTCATCGTCATCATCCAGGTCGTCGTCGTCATCGTCCAGGTTGTAATTGTCGTCGTCGTCATCATCCAGGTCGTCGTAGTCATCGCCGTCGTTCAGATCGTCGTTGTCGTCGTTCAGATGGTCGTCGTTGTCGTCATCATCCAGGTTGTCATTGTCGTTGTCGTCCAGGTTGTCATTGTCGTCGTCTTTATCGCCGCTGTTCAGGTCTTTGTCGTCGTGGTCATCGCTGTCGTTCAGATCGTCGTTGTGATCTCTAGTCATGTGATCCGTCAAGATTTATGTTATTTGTTGGCTATAGAACGTTGAGTCCACTTTTTATGAGATGCAATAAGACCGATTTCTTCGATATGGTTTCAAGTCAGTTTGATTTTTTTTCATATAGATTTGACATGTGACGAACTGGTGATCCTAGATTTCATCGACGTTGGAGAAAGGTTGGCGTTAGTAGCCAATAGGACGGTTACAATTTGTGTTCTATAAAGACACATTTTTGGTAATTTTTGTCTTAATTATATACTTTTGGAGAGTTTGTTTCAATAAGAAAGTTGTAGTTACTTTAAACCATTTTGGGAGCACTTTGCGTATCAATGACGACAAAAAAGCTTGTGAAGATTTGAATTCTTTACAATTCTTGCCCCTGTCTTTTGCTTATAGGATCAATATTTATTTGCCGATCTTCAGACTACTAATTCTCGAGAAAACAGGTATCTATCACAGTTTTAGAAATTTCAATCCCTACCAATTTATTTTTAGTCATTGATGTGTTAAAGATCGAAACGAATATAACAATGCAATTATTCAACTTCACCACTTTGCTCAGCTTCACTTGAATATTTTTATTTTTTGTTTTAGGTGACGACCACTTCAAATCTTCCCAAAAATAGGGAAATCTTCGTACTATATAAAATTATTGGCTGCTGTGCGCCAAATAATAGGCTGCAGTGCGCCAAAATAATAAGCTGCTGTGCGCTACATTTCGGTGCTACGCACTATTTTCAAATATATACCGAGGAAAAGTTTGTGGCTTCGTAACACGATTTTCATTCTAGAAGATTATTATTGAATTTGCTCATAAAAATTATATATTGATCAAATATCAAATAAAAAGACTTCACATATATTTCGGGTTTTCTGTTCACCTTTTCATTTTGGAGATTCAGTGAGTTTTATTTGTCTTTTTAAAGGGAATTTTTGCCCTTGCCGATAAGTTTGAATATGGCATTCAGAAATGCCGACATGCATGCGAACGAGTTCAGCATGACTTTTGAACAGATAATTTCTCATGGATATTTGATACAGGATCGGCACATGGATCGGTTTGGTGAACTGTTAAAAATTGCCAACCCCGATTTCGAAATGCAAGAGACGTGGAAAGTTCAGCGACCTCGTTGGATCACTGCTAGACCTCCGGATAAAAGACATATTCAGATTTTACATAGCTGTGAAAACTTCGCTACTAACGAAGGTGGTCATTGGGTATGCTGTTACTACGATACCCACA